>JAOVYX010019399.1:0-18570 GCA_035668315.1 Drosera spatulata | reverse complement strand
GGGAAAAGGGGGAGGAAGGGAGGGGAGGGCACGGCAGCAGCCCCGCTGACCAGGCGATGGTGACGGGCGCTGAGCAGGCGGCGACGACGGTAGGCGGTGGGCGGTGGGCGGTGGGGAGTTAGGTGGTGGAAAAAGGTCGAGGAGGAGAGGAAGAGATAAGGGGAAGAGGGTGGGATTTTTAAGGGTGTTTCGATATCCCTTGATATCATATTTTGTATAATTACTCTCTCAGATCGTCGAGATAATTATGCCAAAATTCTTCAAATTTTATGACGAGTTTGTATTTTTATTCATAATTTAATTTTAATGACTCGTTTATTTTTTAAAAAAAAATTAATAACATAATTTGCTACGCGTGTCAAAATTTTGATCATTACATTACTACCAACTTTTAAAAAGTTTCGTCCTCGAAACTAAATTCTCTAAACTATCAATTTTTAAAAATTTTTTAATTACCTTGAAAGAGTTCAGGGTTGTGTTCACGCATCTTCTCTTCACATTCCCAAGTGGCCTCCAACGCCTCGGTGTTCGTCCACCGAACCTTGACAAAGGATATTGTCCGATTTTTTAGAACCTTCTCGCGATAGTCTATTATCTCTTGCGGTCGTTCTTCATATGACAGGTTTTGGTTCAGTTCTGTTGGTACGTGTTGGATTACATGGCTCGGATCGGTCAAGTATTTCCGGAGTTGGGATACGTGAAATACATCGTGTATCGTTGATAAGGCCAGGCTGTAGGCAACCGTTCCGATCCACTCTAGTATTTCGTACGGCTCGATGTAACGGTGATTCAACTTTCCCTTCCTCCCGAATCGCATCACCTTTTTGATGGGAGAAACCTTAAAAAATACGTGTAATTCAAAGAAGCAGTCATAGAGTTCAAACATAATAAATAGAAGAGGCAGGGTGAACCTTGCGTAGTCTCCTGTTCTTGCTATCTGTTTTCATCAACGGATCCCGAAAATGAAGCACCTTGATCCTCAATAATCATATAGAAATGTTTCGGCGGTTCAGATTAAGATGATCCTTTAGTCTCCACCCGAGACACTGCCCTCAACTTCATCTATATCGATGCTCGTCTCATATCTCGAACGAGACATCTTCAGAGGAGTCATCTCGAAGAAATGAATAGGGCCGTGGCGCAAGACGAATAGATTGCAAGAAGTTGAAGTAGGCATATTTGATATCAAATTGCATATCATACCAGTAATTAACACGATAGTTCGGCCACTACTGCCTGGAGATTGCCTGACATAATGAAACCACATACTCGGCAGGTACAAAATTTCCCCAGCTTTTACTGTACAATCAAAAGGCTTTAGACCATTGAAATAAATATAGAGGGAAATTGCTTATTTCCGTTTCTACAGTCTCGGGACAAGGGAAAGGATTAACGCTGCACCATGGGACAAATCTCGCCGGATCCTCAATCTCCAAAGAAAACCCTGTATCCTTCTGATAGGAGTACTGGGCAGCAGGATATGGCCTAATGTACAAGCGATGGACATCTTTAGGTGGCAGGAGAAGGAAATGTTTCTCGCCAGAACCCACCGCATAAAGGTCTTCGTAGTGATCCTTATGGAAAGATGTCTCTGAGAGATTGTTACCAATCCACGTGTTAACGGCTTCTGGGTAACAACCTAGGGCTTCGGTGGCCCAATCAATATGTGCTTCATCACAGTCAGAAGCTAATGACCCATACTCAGTATGGAAGCAATCGTTTTGTTGTTGAGCATATGCAACAAGATTCTCTGCCTTATCATGATTGTCGATGAGACTTGAAGCATCAGAGAAGGGCATACGCTGTACATGGCAAATGCAAAGCAGAGAGCAGAAGGATCATTGGGATGGGGAACGAGAGAATCAGCTCGCCCGTCGGGAGTGAGATGGACAGATACCTCAGTTGACGAGAGTGCTCTGCGAAGATAGTCATCAGAAGACCACAAGGCAAGGGCAGGCCAGTCACGGATGGCATTGGAAATTATGCAGGGCTTATTTGGAGAGACAAAGTCTCTCTGAAACTGCAGTGGAGTAGGAGGTGAGTCTAGCTTCTCGACATAGGTGGAGTTTCCCAAGCTCGGTTCTCTTACTTCTTCCCACAATGCTTCTACTTCCTTCATCCCAAAACTATGATAAGAGATCATACTACTCTAAGTATGAACATGGTTGAAGCTGAAAATACAGAACCAGCAGAAGATGCAGTATACACTGCCCATATGGCAAATAGCACTAATTGGTAAATTCTCCTCATT
This sequence comes from Drosera spatulata, assembly GCA_035668315.1. NCBI lineage: Eukaryota > Viridiplantae > Streptophyta > Magnoliopsida > Caryophyllales > Droseraceae > Drosera > Drosera spatulata. The sequence continues at coordinate 16,319 of JAOVYX010019399.1, read as the reverse complement.
GGAAATGAAGCAAAAGGTTAAAAGTATGACATTATTTTCATCAAAGTTGTATACAGAGGAGGCTGAGCATCCATTTAGAGGGCACAACAACAGTGATGCGACCATTATTTGGCGCAGAAACAAACATAAGGTACCCACCTTCGGCTGATTTTTGACATATCAAGAATCAAGCATTTTCTTCTGCTTCATAGAAGTGAGAGTCAACAATATTTTTGAAAAAAAAAAAAAATAATAAAATACAAAAAAAAAAAAAAAAACCAAGGGATATCGTCAGGCAATAGCAATGCAACTCCTTATCCTGCTCGTGCATCTATAGAAAGCTTATTAGTGCATTCTTCTACCACAATGAATCAAACCAAAACCTAATCCACATCAAGAAATTTATGCCCATTCCTTAAGAATATGGAAACCCACTAAGAGAACCCATATGTTTTCCTGTGCTTCATAGCAGGATGAACCAGACATGGCCAAGCGCCACGAGTTGTCAATTTAGACAGAAACTTCAATATTCTCTCTAGACTCCGGCTAGATTATACACATATCCCTTCTCATACTCCCGGAAGCCTCCCGGACGTATACGATAGATCCTACAGAGCTCTGTTAAGTTCAGCCATCTCATCTCGTTTCCCAGCTGGAACGAGGCATACTCCTCAATATGGTCATCAGCTGGAGCCTGGCAACCGGTACTTGTCCAAGTGCTTAAGATCTCTCTGACAAGTGATAGATTTGTAGGTCATCCCGTCAGAAAAGTATGATCCCAACCAAGCTGTACAACAGCATGCTAGATTTCAGTCCATAGACCGAGTGTGACTAAATCACCAGAATGTAGAAATCTGGTCTGTTCGATAGCCCTGCGGGAAATCACATGATGTCGGTCTGCATACTCATCCGGAATTATTATTGCATCGTGAGGGTATGGAAGTAAGACTTGCTCCGCTGCGATCAAAGTGCCCTCGCCAGATCGAAACGACGGGTGGGTGCTTGGAACGAGGCATTTCCTTATGAAAGTCTAGTGTATCCCCTATAACAATTCACATGAACGTGTCAAATTTGGGATGAAATTCAACAACCCATTTATGAATTCATAATCTACACAATGAATAGATCAATTTATACTATATAATTATTGAATTTGGAATTGGAACTGCGGATTCATACCTACATTTTCACAATTGAAAACTCTAAATTTTGCACGAACCGGGACGTTTCGAGGCACGTGATCACAATCAACGGGTTTTCCTCGTCAATACGAACGCGTGGATTACTTGTTTACATGAATTGATTGAGGATTTGAGAAGATTAGATGTGAGGAATTTGATGAGTCGCGGCCGTGTTGAGCGAAGGAATGAAAAACTGAGCCGTAGCCTTTATATAATGCACCTTATCCTCGTCGCGACCACGTCACCATGTAGTCGCGCCCGCGACGCATTATTTCCTGGCCTGAACCATTTTTTTTTTTCAGTTTTCCTTCAAAAACTGACCTAAATGTCTCTCAGTCATACTTTTTTTCTTCCCAAGTCAATTTTAAAATTACTTGCATCACCGATTAGCAAAGTTTAACGCCATGTATCAGCTTAAGATTTCTACGGTCGATAGAAATAAATTGAAATAAATATGAACTTCAAAAGAAATCAAAACTTGGGTTGCCTCCCAAGAAGCGTCTTTGTTTAACGTCGTTGGCTCGACAGCCATGACGTTAAATCATTTCATTGAAACACAGTTCACCCTTTCACGGATCCGTTGCAAACAGATTTAATGTATCCTGTTTTTTGCTACGGATCCGCCTCAACTAGATGGGTTTACAACACTTAGAAAAATAACATGGTTGTATTTTATAGTTTAACGACAGATCCATCAGAAAAGTCTTAAAACTAGAAAAATACAAATTGTCAAATTTGAAATTTGTTAAAATTTGGAAAATTCAATTTTTTTTTTATATATATAGTGTTTCGCTAGGGATCCGTCACAACCAGCGTAATAATTCTAAAATTTTGTATATATATCATGTTAGCGACGGAATCCGTCGTATTTTTTTTATTATATAATTTTTTTCCCATATTGGCTGATAATACTTCTAAGTTTGTTAGGCGTTACATGCAAAGCTATATTATGTTAATGTTTGAGGTTTGATATATAATGAATTAGTTATGAAACAGAAAATATAACAAAACAAACAAAATTTAAGAAAAACATGTTTCGAGAATATCTTATTACATTGATGATATTAAGCGCAACGAATATTTTTTATCCAAAAAAGTTCTGGATCTAGGATTTAGGGTTTAGGTTTAAGTTCATTTTTGTACAGGTCAAAATCTGGAGACGGATCCGTAGCAAAACCGTTACTCTTTTGCGACGGAGCCGTCACAAGATTTGCCAACTTCACGACAGATTCTGTCGAACATGACGCATCTGTGTATTTTTTTCTTTTTTGTGTTTATGGTATAAACATTGTTGCCATATAGGACGATACATTTAAATCAGTTACATAAAACTATAAAATTTTGATAATTTTAAATTTTTTTCCATTACAAACATTATTAGGTCATATTAGAATTATATACATTAGTAGTTACTTCTAACACATAAAATAAATGAAAACTAAATAATTTATTGAAAAACTTGGGAATATCTTGTTACATCGATGATGTCAAACACAATGGATATCTTATAAACTCGTTCAAAGGTTATAAGGCACTAGGATTTGGGGTTTAGGGTTAGGTTTATTTTTGTACCGGTCAAAGTATGGAGACGGATTCGTTGCAAACTGGAATTAGTCTGTGACGGATCTGTCGCAAGATATTGAACTTCACGACGGATTCCGTCGCAAATAAAGCATTTGTGTATTTTTTTTATTTTTTAGTGTTTATGGTTTAAAAATTATTGCCATATACGATGATACATTCAAGTTAGTTACATAAAACATAAAATTTTGATAATTTTAAATAGTTTTTCCATTAAGAACTTTATTTGTTCATATTAGAATTAGATACATTAGTAATTACTTGTAACACATAAAATAAATGAAAACTAAATAATTTAAAGAAAAACTTGGGAATATCTTGTTACATCGATGATGTTAAACGCTATGGATATCTTATGAACTCGTTCAAAGGTTAAGGTGTAGGATTTAGGGTTTAGGGTTTTGGATTTAGGATTAGGTTTATTTTTGTACCGGTCAAAGTATGGAGACGGATACGTATCAAAGTGGAATTAGTCTGCGACGGATCCGTCGCAAGATATTGAACTTCGCGACTAATTCTGTCGCAAAATAAGCATTTGTGTACTTTTTTCTTTTTTGGTGTTTATGGTTTAAGCATTATTGCCATATATGACGATACGTTCAAGCTAGTTACATAAAAATATAAAATTTGGATAAGTTTAAATATTTTTTCCATTACAAACTTTGACTTTTAAAAAAATAACCCTAACCCTAAACCCTAGATCGTAACTTTTTGAACAAGTACATAAGATATCCATTGCATTTAACATCATCGACGTAACAAGATATTCACAAAAAATAGGTTTTTCTTTAATTATTTTAGTTTTGATATATTTTAAGTGATATAATTAATTACTAATACATCAAACTCTAGTGTCAACAAAAACTAATTTCGATTCAAAAAATATATATATAATATTAGTAATTTATTTTATTTCGCTGTAATAAAATTAAACTTATCATCCAAAAATGTTGGTACCATATAAAAAGAAAATAAATAAATAAATAATTGTTTTGATGTAATTTGAAACGGATTCCGTCACAAACGTGGTAAATTTGAGTATTTTTGCGACGGATTCGTCGTAAGTATTATAGAATCCGTCGCAAAATTATGCTTCCCTATACCATAATACAGATCCGCCATCACTCACTTAAATCTCATTTCCCCTTTAATTTTCCCGACACCGGCCGCACTCCAATCCTAGGACTCGTCGTCACTCACCACCACCAAGTCCAGCCACCGTCGCCGAGACCACCGCTTTCGTTGCTCCATCTCGTTGTTGTTGTTCCAGTCGTCGCTGCCGTTCCGAGATCCGTCGCCGCTCAAGCTCTTTTTCAGATCCGTCACTACTCGGCACGTCCAAATCCAGCATCCGTCGCCGCCCGGACCACAGCCGTTGCTCCAGCCTCCGTCACTTCTCATTCTCTCCTTCCTTTCCGTTGCCACTGCTCCTGCCCCGTCATCGCCTTGACTCTGCCAGCCACCAGGAACACCAGAGGGAGCTAGAATACCACCGCCATCCCTGAACCTGGCCCGATAGCAGGCCCGGTTCGCGACCCGACAACTGAGCTTAAAGTGCGAATTGCATCTCGGGAATTTGAAGCGTTCTCTTTTTTCTCACGCAACAAAGGTAATCCAACCCCTCAAATGAGTTTAAAGTCCATACTGAGACGTGTTATGTACGCGAGTGTTTGAGATGTGTGGTGATGGTTTGCTGAAATTTTTTATTTCTTGATTGTTGTGATGTGGACTGTGGTAGTCATGGAACGTTGATCCGCGGGTTGCGGTGTGTTGGAAGTAGGTGATGATGTGCGGCGATCATGTCATTAAAAGGTTAACCATAATTAATGAAAATATTTCCATGTTTAGGTGTATGCAAAAATTACCATAAGCGAAAGAGTAATAAATTTGCGAGAATATTTTTTTATCATAACGAAGCATATTGTAATACCCGAAAAGTTATACTATCAATTATAATTTACGTATAAATATAAAAATATACATATGAACGTAAAATTATATGTATGAACATAGCGGTATTACTGTTCACAACATATTTAACGTTCGTACAAATATTTTCGAACGGCGATAAGTCCTGTTAATAAATGTTCGTCGTTACGAATATAAATGATTAACGTGAGAGCATTAAATAGAAACGATGAAATTTAATGATAATATAACGCTCAACGTTATAATAATATATATTAACTTTAGAACGTTAAATACGAATGATGGGAAGTAACGTTGATAAAACATCCGTTATTATAGTAAAAATTTGAGTGTTCAAACGTTAAAAGAACTGAGCAGATGAAATGGGAGTATAATTAAATGAGGTATAATTTTATAATCTATAAACGCTATATATATATATATATATATATGTTATGGATAAATAACATCAATTTATTGAGATAGTTTGAGAGATATTTGTTATCAAATATTATAAAAAAAATAAAAACTATCCCCTAATTAAAAACATATAGAATACACGCGTTTAAAATTCCTCACCCACCTCTCCTTTTTCCTTCCTTCCCCGTCATTTCCTTCTCCATTCTCACCTACTCCACTCGCCATCTCAACCACCGATCATCACCACCATCATTTGTCTCCCTCGCCTCACACTCGGCGCCATCGTAATCCACCACCGAAAACCGCCGTCGTTGTCCTCCCCATTACCTCTCCATCGCTTATCGTCGGCGACCCTCTTCATGGCTGCCACCAACCGCTAGGCGCCACCCGACGCCCAGCAGCTCACGATTTTGCCTCGTGCAACTCAAAATCACGACCACCCGATGTGGTTGCCGCCTCCCACCAAATTCCACGGCCTTGCCGGAACTTTTCCAACAACCGACGACATCGTCAGAGGCTTCCCTCGCCTTCAGCAGCCCTGTAAACCCTCTTCGCCAGATCTGAGGTCACCCATGGATCCGGTCGACCGTGGGTGTGTCCAACCGGCCACCACCAGCTTCCGACAGACGACGACCAGCAGCTCCTCAGCGACATGACAGCAGACCCGACAGCTTGCTGACAACAGGCCCGACATTGGCCCAATAACAAGCCCGTCAATGGCCCAGCCCTGTGAGAGGCCCGCTTGTGACCCAGCAGTCCTACCATGGCCCGGACCGACCCGACAGGCCCAGTAGTGACCCGAAGAGGATCGCCACCTCGTTTGGTCATTCTCATCGTCTTGCCGCGGGTTTTGAATGACACAACTCATCGGAAAGGTAACTCCACTAAACTTTCCTTGAATACCCATTAAGTATGTGATTGGTTGTGGGAATATGATGTGTGGTTGTTAATGTGATACCGTCAGATTGATGAGGATGCGATTCAATGGGTATGCGAGTTATATTGCTTTTGATTGTAGATTGTGATGGATGAGAATTGCTTGATGGGTTTCAAGGAGGATGTGTGGTAATGCCGATGGCATATGTGTGTTTGGGTAGAACTAGTTCGTCGAGATGACGACAATGTCGGGTAAAAGGTTATGTACATGAGGGGACTTGGGTATGAAAAGGTGTTAAGTTAATGATATGGACATGTTAGGCTGTTATCATACTATTGGGATGATCGTGCGTAACCCGAGACAAATTAAAAATTTTTATGTTTCATATTTAAAATAAACTCGTGCGATTAAGCACTTTTTGCATAATTATTTCAATTATGACGAGTTATAAAATCTATCGTTAAATTGCAATAATAAACACCGGGGGCCAAAGTTATGTTCACGAGGGCGATCAGGTTATTAATGAGCCTTCTTACACGATCGAGAAACGGGGAAAACTATAGCGTGCACGATGTATTTTGTATGGTAACTGTTGAAAAAAGAACTATAATATCACTATCAATTGATATAAACACACATATATATAAATGTACCCTTTTACGAAAATAAACGAAAAGTGATATTATTGTAAAAATACAAAGATATGCGGATTTAAATCTTTTAACATTGAAAGGTTAAAAGCGAGGAATTCTTAAGCACTAATGCAAGTTGATTTAATGTGGGTCATGTGCCGAGAAGGTTGTTCTTAACGTCCTTACTTGGATTCGAAAAAATCGTTTGTTGGAGTTATTAAAAAGTCATCATGGGGATCCTTAACGTTATCTTGAAAAACTTGTTGTTAAGCTTCATTCCTTGAACACCCTATATGATTCGTGTTGGTTGAGTCGTCGTGACGAGCAAGTGGAGACTAGTTAGGGAGATGAAAGCAGCGATTTATCCTCTTCGCGTGCACGCAATGGCAGTGTAATGCCGTGGGTGGCTGGGCCATCGGACAACTTCTGCAGAAGACCCGAACATGTCAATTGGGTCTAGCTAACCTGTTGGATCATGTATATTAAAAAAATGCTTGAGAGAGGCTTGCCCCGTTAATTGTTAAATCCCCATTGTCTTTGTCAAAGTTGTCGGATTCAATCATTCCTTTAAAGTTTGGGCTTGTGAAGTCATGTCCTAAATTATCAAATAATAACACAAAAAAAGACACATTCAATGAATATAATGTAATTATTAAGACACATGAATTTATTATAATATTATCGTTTGACTAATATGGCATAAGTATATATTTTCTTTTCCTTATTTTCCTTCGGGGGTTCTTTCAAGGGCTCTCCATGATTTGTCATAGTCGATGAAGAACCCCTTGAAAATCAAACTTTTCTCCCTAAGTTACTGAGCTTTTTGCTCACGGGTTAAGAGTTTTATTTTCAGGTGCTCGCCGAAATGAAGTTGGAACGAGTTAAAGAGAGCTTGCATTGCATGTAGAATGTCACACCTAAATATAAATAATGTGACAGCTTAATAATAGCTGCTGTAAGATAACATGTAATATTTTAGATGCTGGACGAAGGATGTATAATTTGTTAGCTTCTGGAAGATGATTGTATAACATTCTAGTTACTGGAGGATGCGATGTATAACGTTTCGGCTACTGAAAAGTACATGGTAAGATAATTTGATAACCATCTTTTGTAAATGTAATGGTATATACAAGTAGTTCCCTTGAATTCTATACCTAAAACTCGATGGAGTTGTTTGGCCGCATAACGCCACGTGTCAGCTGAGCTGGAAGCCGGGGCGTTACACATACATACATTATTTAACTAATATGGTTCAACTTATATTATTTGTTTAAATGAAGAAATCTGAATGATATAGAGTTATATCGATCTTAGATGTATGAACGGTGTGACGGACCGTACTTGTATCCTCGGTTTGTTGAAGGGATTGAAGAGTTTGTCAGTAATGCTCTTCAACACGACGAGGATCGTTTCCCTAGACATTTGAGATGTCCTTGTACGAAGTATAAGAACGGTAGATTCAAAAAAGTAGATGATCTGAAGTATCACCTTGTTACTAGGGGTTTCAGAAAAGATTATTATGTTTGGGTCTATCACGGTGAAACATAGGGGGAAGAACCTCAAGTAAATGTTGCTGGACCGTCCAATGCTTTTCAGACTTAGAACAATTACGAGAACATGTTTGTTGATGTTTTTCGTCCAGAATATTATGAAGAGACTGAGGATGCAAATGAACATGAATATGACAATGGTCCCCCTCTCGAATCCAAGCATTATTTTGACATGTTGAATGCCTCTCAGTCTCCCTTGTACAAAGGATGTAAAATGTCTCTGTTGGCCGTTTGTCACGTCCTAAATTTTTCGCGCTCCCGAGCACACCATGCTGAGTCCCTTGGTCATCTATTCTCAAGACATACGTAGGCTTTGTTAGAAGACTCTAGAGAAATCTAGAGTCTTGTGGAGTTCTCTTGTACACTCTAGATTTATCTAGAATTGTGTAGAATCATCTCGTAAATACTATACTTCTCTAGGGTTTTCTAGGAAGATCTAGGAAGTGTAGAGAAGTGTATAGAATTCTCTAGAATTCTTGGCAAGGCCTATAAATAGGCTTGTCCTCCTCATTTGTAAACCATCCAAGAAATCCAACAAATTCTCAGGCTTTCAAGCAATACAAAGCCAAAGAGCATGCCAAGCTTCCTTGTAAAGTTCCAAACACTTGAGTGAGTTTGAGAGTAAGGCTGACTTAGCATACTCGAGGCAAAGTTTGCTAAGTGCCGCACGGTCTAGGGAAAAAACCCGTGACAAGTGGTATCAGAGCACAGTTATGAAGGGTTAGATCGTGGTTCAAATGGCCGAGGAATCGAACATTTTCCAAGATGTGCAACTTCCCTTTGATCCCGAGTTTCAGGAGGAAACTCAAGCACATGGAAGGAAGAGAAGGGAGAAGTCTCGCGAGGGGCGAGAATCCTTGTCTTCCCTTAGCACCCGATTGGCACGGGTGGAGCTGGCCTTGGTCGACGGAGAGGACAGGCTAGACAAAGTCGAAGAGCATGTTGGGGAGCTATCGTCCAATGAGGAGGAGCTCTGCGGAGAGATGCAAGGTGCACTCAATACCGCCATCGACACGCTGCAAAAAGAAAAACGATACCTTACAAGCTCTCATCGACGCATTGTGAGAAGAGGTCAAGGAGCTCAAAGGCGAGTTAAGCCTGTGTAAAGTTGCATTATCTACGGATGGTGACAGCGTGGTGTAACCTGCTCCCAGGATCGAAGTTCCGAAGCCAAGGTCTTTCAATGAAACGAGGAACGCGAGGGAGCTTGACAAGTTCTTATTTAGCCTAGAGCAATACTTCGATATGCTAGGCTTGGTCGACGAGAGTGCCAAGATCCGCACGGCACCTCTCTACCTTACCGATATTGTTACCCTGTGGTGGAGGCGGCGACAATCGGACATTGAGCGAGGGACATGCTCGATTGAAACTTGGGATGATTTCAAGAGAGAAATCAAGAGGCAGTTCTATCCCGAGCATGCGGAGGACGAAGCACGGGCCAAGCTTTGTTGTCCGCATGCTCGGGATGAACTTCTCGGAGATCTCCCTTGCTGTACAAGATCGGATGTTTGAATATTTCTCGGTATATATGTTTTATGTATATTTTGTATGCTTTTGTTTTACCAATAATTTTATTTATCCAACTATCATAATTCATTTTTCACTTTATAATTTGCAGACTTGTTTTTACTTGGGATCCTTTCTTGGATGCCCAAGTACGTGAAGCTTGGGAGGAGAAGTTGCATGTCCGCATGCGAGATGACGTCTTCAAGGTATGGATCAAAATTATGCAGCACGAACATGATTGGTACGAGGTCGTGTCATGGATCAGTGAGGATGTTGGCTATCGTCTCATTGATAGGTTTATCTCTTGCCCAAGATTCAGGAAAGATCTCGTATCAATGTCGCGAATAGAAACAAAGGGAGGGCGAAGCACGCATAGGGCAGCGCCTCCTCGATCTTTGTTATGAAAGTGGATGATAAAACTTTAAAGTTTAGTTATTAAATTTGACCTCGATTATATTTGTCCAATACATATTAGTTTCAAACTACCACTAATGTAAATATTAATATTTTCAGGAGGTTTTGTGGAGACCCATAAAAAATCGGGTACTCCTAATATCGTGGATACCATATTGACTGGGAAGTCACTGGCCGACATTTCCATGGTTGACGAGATAGCTACACAGTTTCGAATATTTTTTTGTATTTATATAATACTTTATTATTCTAAAAGCCCCCTGGTTTTTACCATTATAAATGATTCCATTTATAATTACAGGATCAATTTTATGAGCGACTCAGGCAAATCCCTGAGTCGCAAGTTGATGAGTCCATGGATCCCAATGCCTCCCACCAGCAGTTTGCAGCCGCTACGTCTCATGTCTATATCAACGTTGCTGACACGTCGAAGGGGAAGGTATATGCAATTGGTTCATCTACGAGCCAATTCTTTCCAAAGATTCAGCTCTCTGGTATCTCTCGGACATCGTTACAGGCTGCACGTAGATCTGGAATGTCATTGGAGGAGCATCAGAGCCTACAGTAAGAGGTCCTCACTCAGAGACAGCTTATGCAGAGGTTGGAGGTGCAGATTGCTTTTCTGATGAGACAGATGGGCCACGATCTCGTTTCCACATGTCAGGCCGAGGCTGGAAGTGATCAACCACGATTTTCCACCTCGTCCGAACGATGATTCATGCCCTCCAGAGCAACGTCATCCTAATCTAGTGGACATTGATCGGTTGTATTTGGATTTACGTATTCCTATTTCTATTCATAAGTGGATTCTTATTTGGAAAGTTGAAATATATGTGATGAAATATATAGTTTCATGATTTCGGTTGTTTTTATAAATTTTTCATTTATTCTTTAATAAAAGGTGACTAGCAACGGACTTTCGTCGCAAAGTCCTTTTATTTTATTTTTTAAAAAAAAAAACAACACGTGCGATGGAATCCGTACAAAAAATTTTACAAAAAAAACTGATTCTTGAGACGGAATTCATAGCGAAAAGAAATTTATAATTAAAAAAATAAAATTTCTATTTTTTTTTGATTTTTTTTTTGCTATGAAAAAAGTCAATCCATCGTAAATGTGAAAATCTTGTGACGGATCAGTAACAAAATAACAGTTTCGCGATGAGTATTTTTATGATGGTAAATATAAGTTTTGCGATGTATTTCGTCCGTTGCAATTCTTAGCAATTTTTTGTGGTGCAGGCGCGGTCTGGCGAATCTACAATAGATCCACAGATGACCCTCCTGAAATTTTAATATAATTAATATACTAAGACGAATCATAGTGACACTCTTGCCTTGATGGTTTGCTCCGTAAAACCATCTTTTTCCAGTCTTGATCCTCAACTTCATCTTTTTCCTCCATTTTCCAAAATCCTTTCATGGGCTTTAGGCTGGGCCATTGTAGCATTGTGTTTCTTCTTGTTTTTCCTTCCTATTTCTTTGTTCTAATTTCTCCATTCATTTTTTTTCTGTTATTTTTGGCATTAACTTATTGACTTTTTTTTTATCCCCTATAAAGAGATCCTTATTATGTAGAAAAATAAGGAGAAACAAAATTAGGGTTTCCAGAGCGATAAACACGAGAGAGAGCGATCTCAGAAAAATCATTGTAGTTTGATTCCTTGATTAATGAGTTTTCTCTTTTCGTGGGTTTTTTTCCCCTTGCGGGTTTTTCCCACGTAAATTGGTGTCTTTTTTCGTTCTTGTTCATTATCAAAAAAGGAAAAAAAATTGGATTTAGTTTTTCAACGATTCATTTTTCGTTTGGGGGGTTTTCTAGGTGATTCAAAGAGAGTAGTTCGAAAGCTAGAATTTTTATTGGTTGTCTGGAGTTGAGACAATGATGAACACGGCTAAATTTAAGATCGAGCCGTTTGATGGGAAGAATAATTTCAGCATTTGGAAACGTACGATCAAGGATGTTCTTGTGCAATAAGGACTGTTCAAGGCATTGAAGGACAGAAACCGGCTGATATGAGAGAGGAAGACTAGAAGGAATTGAAAGTTAAGGCTGCATCCACAATCAGATTGAGTCTGGCGCCACAGGTTAAGTATCCTGTTCTAACTAAGGTCTCATCGGCGAAAATGTGGGAGAAATTAGAATCTGTATACATGTCTAGATCGTTGTCAAATAAGTTATATTTGAAGGCAGATTTGTTCGACCTCAAGATGAAGGAGGGGGCATATTTGAACAATCATATCGCCGAGTTTAATCAGCTTGTGACGCAATTGGCTTGTTTGGATGTGAAGGTGGATGAGGAGTTCTACTAAAGTCTTTTCCAAGTTCGTATGCTATCTTGAAGATAACATTACTTGTTGGTAAGGACAAGTTGAGTGTTGAGGAGGTGACTTCTGCAGTTCTTGATGTCAATAAGTTGAGTCCTTGTGGATCCAATCAAGGGGAAGGGTACTTGGTGAAATCAGAGAACAGAGGTATAGGTCAGCAGAGAAATAAAGGTGGCAGAGGAAAATCGAGATCCAGGTATCGATCAGGAAATGAGATCTCTCTCTGGTTGAGTGCTACAAGTGCCATGAGAAGGGGCATATGAAAGCACAATGTCCACATAATAAGAACAAGCAAGGAAAGTCTTCAAGCTCTGCAAGTGTAGCTAAGGGTATAGATGACAGCGATGGCATACGTGGCTTCTGGAGTTGTTAAATCCCATGAAATTGCACTAGCAGCTCGTGGTGATGATCTGAGGAAGGAGTGGATCATGGATTCCGCATGCTCGTTCCATATGTGCCAGTTTAGAGATTGGTTTGATACTCTGACTCTGTGCAGTGGAGGATCCGTGGTTATGGGAAATGACACGGTTTGCAAGGTGGCTGGATTAGGTACTGTGAAGGTGAAGATGTTTGATGGCATTGTCAGAACACTTGGGGATGTGAGGTAGGTCCCAAACCTTAGGAAGAACCTGATCTCGGTTGGAACTTTGGACAGTGCAGGTTGTGTTGTGTCAATCAGAGATAGCAAGATGAGAGTGCTGAAAGGGTCATTTGTAATTATGAAGGCTGAACGGACAGGAGTTTGAACGTGTTGTATGAGGTTGAACACGGATTTTCCTAAGAGTTTCTGGGCTGAGGCAATCAATACTGCCTATTTTCTCATCAACAAGAGCCCTTCAGTAGCTATTGATCACAGAGTTCCAGAAGAGGTATGGTCAGGAAAACCTGTTGATTAGTCTATGTTGAGAATATTTGGTTATCCTTCGTATGTCCCTATGCAGAGTTTTGAGAGGTCCAAGATAGATGCAAGGTCCAAGAAATACATCTTTCTTGGATATAAAGACGATGTAAAGGGTTACAGGTTGTGGGATCCTGTAACAAAGAAAAAGGTGATAAGCAGGGATGTAATTTTTGATGAGAATCACATGGTGAAGCAGAAGGAAGGAGTTAACGGGGCGAGATAAAATCAGTTCAGGTGGAGCTTCCTAAAGTGTCAGAAAAGCAGGTTTTAAATCAACATCATCAGAGTTCTAGTGATTCTAACGAGATGGAGCACAGTAGGGAACAGGAAACTGAAATTGTTCCAGAACAGCAACAGGTGCCCTACAGCATTGTCTTGGGTAAAGGAAAGCGGAATCCAAAGGCGCCTGAGAGGTATGGTTTCGAGGAGATGATAGCCTTTACTTTGGTGGCAGGTGACAGTGAACTAGGCAGTTACTCTGAAGCTATCAAGACTAATGATCGCGATAAGTGACAGACGGCTATGATAGAGGAGATGGAGTCACTTAGAAAGAACAAGACTTGGGAGTTGGTGACACTTTCAGAGGGCTCGAAACCATTTGGCTGTAAGTGGGTGGTCATAATCAAGGAGGGAGGTAAATACAAAACTCGGTTGGTAGCCAAGGGATACTCTCAAAAAGAGGGTGTGGACTACAATGAAATTTTCTCTCCAGTTGTGAAGCACACCTCAATTAGACTGATTCTCGCATTACTAACAGCATATGATATGGAGGTAGAGCAAATGGATGTGAAGACAACATTTCATCACGGGTATCTTGAGGAGACCATCTACATGGATCAACCTTAGGGATTTATAGAACCGGGCAAAGAAGGGTTAGTCTGCAGATTAAAGAGATTTTTGTACGGCCTAAACCAGTCACCTAGACAGTGGTATAAGCGGTTTGACGGGTTCATAGTAACGCACGGGTTCATTGTCTTGGGTAAAGGAAAGCGGAATCCAAAGGCGCCTGAGAGGTATGGTTTCGAGGAGATGATAGCCTTTACTTTGGTGGCAGGTGACAGTGAACTAGGCAGTTACTCTGAAGCTATCAAGACTGATGATCGCGATAAGTGACTGACACCTATGATAGAGGAGATAGAGTCACTTAGAAAGAACAAGACTTGGGAGTTGGTGACACTTTCAGAGGGCTCGAAACCAGTTGGCTGTAAGTGGGTGGTCATAATCAAGGAGGGAGGTAAATACAAAGCTCGGTTGGTAGCCAAGGGATACTCTCAGAAAGAGGGTGTGGCCTACAATGAAATTTTCTCTCCAGTTGTGAAGCACACCTCAATTAGACTGACTCTCGCATTACTAACAGCATATGATATGGAGGTAGAGTAGATGGATGTGAAGACAACATTTCATCACGGGTATCTTGAGGAGACCATCTACATGGATCAACCTGAGGGATTTATAGAACCGGGCAAAGAAGGATTAGTCTGCAGATTAAAGAGATTTTTGTACGGCCTAAACCAGTCACCTAGACAGTGGTATAAGCGGTTTGACGGGTTCATAGTAACGCATGGGTACTCTCGAAGTGAGTATGACCCTTGTGTTTATTGCCGTTTTTGTGATGATGGTTCTATTTTGTTGCTTAGCTTATATGTGGATGATATGCTCATTGCTACAAAGAGCAAGGAGGACATTCTTCACTTGAAGAAGATGTTAAGCAAAGAGTTTGAGATGAAGGATCTTGGTGCTACAAAGAAGATCCTTAGTATGGAGAATAGAAGAGACAGAGCAACGAAAAAGTTATGGTTGACTCAACAGGGTTTTGTTGAAAAGGTTTTGGAAAGGTTTAGTATAAGAGATGCAAAACCTGTTTCCACTCTATTAGATGCACAATTCAAGTTGTCTGCTCAAATGTGCCCAGACTTAGAAGAAGAGATGGAGCGCATGTCTCTTGTACCGTTTGCTAATACGGTTGGGTGCCTAATGTATGCCATTGTTTGTACTAGACCAGACATTGCTCAGGTAGTTAGTGTAGTAAGCAGGTATATGACGAATCTAGGTAGAGAACATTGGAATGCTGTGAATTGGATCTTTCGTTACTTGGCAGGGACTACAGATTATGACATCTTGTTTGATGGCCAGAGTGCAAAGAGTGATATGGTTGGGATGGTTGATGCTGATTATGCCGGTGACTTGGATTCCAGAAGGTCTAGGAGTGGGTATGTTTTTACTTTCTGTGGTAGACTTGTAAGATGGAGATCTACGGTGCAGGATGTGGTTGCGTTGTCTACCACGAAAGCAGAGTATATGGCATTGTTAGAGGGTGAAAAAGAGGCATTGTGGTTGAAGTATCTGGTTAAGGAACTTGGATTCAAGCAGGAAAAAGGTGTTCGCATGTTATGTGGCAGTCAGAGTGTGATCCAATTGGTAAGGAATCAGGTGTACCATGCTCGAACGAAGCATATTGATGTTCGTTATCACAAGATTAGAGAATGGTTGAATTCCGGGGTTATAGATTTACAGAAAGTTCGTACAAAGAAGAATGCGGCAGATATGCTTACCATGATAGTTTCCAAGATCAAGTCTAAGCGTTGCTTAGACTTGATCAACGTTTCTTCGTGCTGAGTTTGTGGTGGAGCATCCCCGCCACGCAAAGGAGGATGCAAGGTCCTGCCAGGCTGTGGCACGGGAGCTCGCTAATAAGTTACTCTTGTATGGATCGTGAAGTAAATGGCAAAGATGGAGATTATTATTTTTGACACTGACTTGTTGATTTTTTTTTTTTTTTGTCCCCTATAAATAGATCCTTATTATGTAAAAAAATAAGGAGAAAGAAAATTAGGATTTTCAGAGCTATACACACGAGAGAGAGCGATCTCAGGGAAGTCATTGTAATCTGACTTCTTGATTAGTGAGTTTTCTCTTCCCGTGGACTTTTTTTTCCCCTTGAGGGTTTTTTCCACGTATATTGATGTCGTTTTTCGTTCTTGTTCATTATCAATTGTGCTTGTGAATTGATCGATTGCCTGCTGTATTATAATTTTGGGAT
>JAOVYX010019398.1:0-13636 GCA_035668315.1 Drosera spatulata | reverse complement strand
TAAATTAGAACTATTACATTGCAAACATTTCTGGTTTTTCTCTTCGTTATTTCTTTTTATTTCCAAAACTACAACGAGCAGTCTTTGGGCCAAGCATGGCTCGTGCTAGTCACGCACGGCCTGAATGGGTCGTGCTCAGTGCTTACTTGTTTGGCAAGTGGTACGGCTCGTACGTCATGTGCATGGCCGGGCTTGGGTCTTTTCTTGGACATTAAAATTTCCCTTTTTCAACCTTAAAATTGAGTTTTTGGA
Source organism: Drosera spatulata (assembly GCA_035668315.1). Lineage (NCBI taxonomy): Eukaryota > Viridiplantae > Streptophyta > Magnoliopsida > Caryophyllales > Droseraceae > Drosera > Drosera spatulata. The sequence continues at coordinate 13,384 of JAOVYX010019398.1, read as the reverse complement.
AGCTTTCATGTTTTTCACTTTATTCTTTTCATTAAATTAGAACTATTACATTGCAAACATTTCTGGTTTTTCTCTTCGTTATTTCTTTTTATTTCCAAAACTACAACGACCTAAATGAGATTAAAAACACATGGGTTGCCTCCCTTGAAGCGCTTTGTTTAACATCGTGAGCTCAACCATGCGAAGCAATTCAAGGATTAATCATATTAAAGGCTTGAGAAAAAAGTTGAATAGGGAATCCAAATTTGAAAAACTCCCTTTTGACATTTCCATGCTCTAACATTCTTAACAATATCTTTCTTAATCCATATGTTGTCTTCAAATTGCACCTCGAAACACGAGAAAAAGAAAAACGATTAGTTACAGTGTTAGCTTGATGACAAAAATAACGATTTTTCTTCTTCTTGCTCATTCGATATTTTCTTCCTTGAAAGACCAAACCAATTGGAGGCACACTTTTTTTTTGGGTTTTTATTGTTAACTACAACATGCAATTGCTCACAATCAATATTTTCTTTTGAACTACAACTAAGTGCTCATTAACTTTCTCAACATTAGCATCAATCATTGAGTATCCTTCCTTATGCTCCATGACATCATTTGCCTCTTTAATTAAGTCAACTTCCAAACAATCAATTGAAACATTGTCACTTAATATTATGCAAATGGGACTCGAGGAAATCCAAAATTGAATTCATGTCATTTAAGTCATCAAACACATCTTCTTCAAGAACTTTGACTTTATAGCAAATTTCAACTGATTCATGCTTTTCATCATCAAACATATTAAAGCATAATTCTTCATTTTCATTCCTCATGCAAAAAGTACGTTTGTCAACATCAATTGCTAATCTAGTCATTCGCATAAAAGGTCTACCCAAAAGGATAGATTATGAGTTAGATGAATCAATAGAATCTTCCTCCTTTTTTAGAACCCAAAAAACAACTATGAAAGTCAATTTATCTACTTTAACCATCACATCCTCAATCAAACCATCAGATCGAACTAAATGTCCATTTGCAAGTTGTATTTTTTCGTTCGTCGACAACAAAGGACCAAGATCAAGAATCAAACAAAGAAGCTGGCATGATATTCACAGAGCTCTTAATTCAAGCACGCATTCAGGAATAGTAATTCCACGAATAACACATGGTATAGAAAATACTCCAGGATCTTGTTCTTTAATTCTTCCTTCGTTTCTTGTGTTTATAAATACTTCAATGTAATTGAACTCACATTCTCTCTTGGGTTTAATGGTTGGTATGGAAGTTGGTTTGTTACTTGAGATTTAAGTTTATCGATTTCTTGAGCTAGTTGGTTTTCAACACTAGAAATACTTGAACGTGTCTCTTTTTGAAAACTTGTTGAACTCCTATACATTGTCTTGACAAGTTCCTCTAGAGATTGGTTGTTAGAATTTTAAAGAATTTGGTTTGAATAATTCTTGACAACGAACTTTATTGAGAAAAATGATTTTCATTCCGGCCCTGTGGATATAGAAAACCGACCGTCGAAAAAGTTTTACTCGATACACTTTTTAATAAAAAAAAGATGAAATGTTCCTTTGCAAAATAAAAATTTTCGATCACTCCTTTCATAAAAAAAAAAAAATCACTCGAGAATTTCCACAAGCACAAAAAGTCAATTATTATGGGCAAAAAAATTGTTTCAAAGAAGAATCGATGTTTTACTGGTTTATTTAAATTTACACTTAGTTTTATCCACCTTTAAATTTTCTCGTTTGATTTTTCATCAGTTTCAATATCAATGTGACGTATGTTGTTCCTATGAGATGAGAGTACAGTATATATAAAATGATACTTACCTAGAACGATACTTATAGAAAGATAAATAAACTCAAAAACAATTTGCATCTCTTTTTTTCACTATTCATTTTGCTTATTTTTAAATTATAGCACGACATCAGCGAACCAACATTTTCAAATTATACAAGAATTGATACTATTCATAACTAAATCTAGTTTTGTCTATATGAAAATGATTAGCATCATTGGGCTTGCTCTAATGGGGCGAAGTAGAATTAAGATACTTAACCTTACAAAGTCCCAAATCAGAGTTTTGATAACTTAACCTTTTCCTTTTAGATTTAAATTAATGAAAAGATAACTTACAAGATACAGTTTCTCATAGGAGAAAAAACGAATTCAACATGTGTTAATAATAAAATTCAAATAGGCATGCGCGCTTGTTTGCATTACATACTGACACCACATAATGCACAATTGGATAACTTATCTGATTGCCGTTAAGTTTGAATATCAGCACGTGAATGTCCTGGCTTTTATATTATAATGCCCTGTTGAGAGAAGCCGTCAAAAGTTTAAATAGAAAAAGGCAAAATTGAATTTTATCGTATTTGTTCAAATCTATGAGACAACACCCTATATCTACAAGATGGCTTGAAAATTGCCCATAACTTTGACTATGTGGCCAGCTAAAATTGAGCTTGCAAATTTCAAACCTTTTCATAGTTTGGTAAGATCATCTAGGATGAAATCTATTTGCTTACATATTGACGGTTCCATTGTTCGATAGGATGAATCTTTTTATTATTATCTCTTATCCCATAAATTTTACATTTACGTCTTTTTCATTATTCAATATGCATGAATATGCACTCTCGTTTCATTATCAAAGTAAAATCTTATCGCTCGTATGCGGTTAAACTACGTATATTGAACCTCATGTTATTTTTATGATAACGACGGACATGCACTTATGACGTTTTCAGTTCCAATGTTGTGCAGGCGCATATTAATGGGTTCAGAAGCATAATGAATCATATCGAGTTCAAATCAAATGATGATGGATTTGGAGATCATTGGTCCAAAGCGAAGATGATTAGAAGTTCTTGGATCAAAGTTTGATGAACGAAGAGAAGATGATGATCAAGCTATAAACCTCAAAGAACAACTCAGAGACAATATGTAAGATCTACTGGAGGGAAGATGCAGCTCAGTGTTGTAGAGCCTTGTGTGCTGTAAACGCGTATCGTACTCTTGTTTAATCAGTTAAAATTATGAATACTTAGAAATTTGAATCAGCCTTTACCGTGGTTTTGAGAAGAACCTGTTTTTGTGTGTTATACAAGCGCACTATATGTTTTTCTTTACGCACTTGAGTGTGTGCTGGTGTTGCTTTGTCCGATTTTAGGGTGTATTGGTTTTTTATTTTTTTTTTATGACGAGGGTGTTCGGGTCAGCTCGCACGCGCACCTTAACTAATCCTGCGGACACTGACAAGACGCACAATTTTATGGTGTATTGTTGGTTTCTGTAATTTTCCGAAACTATGGGGAACTTATTTTTTACTCCCTATGTGAGTTTCATTCACGTTTTACTCCATCGTATACTACATTTTAAATAGTGTGTACTGTTTGTCATATGTATATATATTGTAATTTGTTATCCATACACTATAGTTTGCACAACAGGGAGCAAAGTATAAGAAAAACTTGATTTGAGGATTTTCTCCCAACAAATAGCCTAAAGAGGAGTGAATAGGCTATTTTAAAATTTTTTTTGCTGACTAAGTGTAGTTTTGTCTTCAGTAGTATGCACTAAGTCCACTGCAGACTTACGAAACTAGTCTGCAGCTGAGACTTGAGTCCTCTGCACCTTATCTTTTATGTCCAAGTTATATTCTTACAGTTCTAATGTAAGAAATGAAAAACAATAAAGGACACAGTGATTTATACTAGTTCAGACAGTCGTCGTCAAATGATCAACGAAGACTTAGTCCAGTCTTCCCTTGGTGACCAGTGTAGTCAATCTGTAAGGTGAGTTCATTATCTCTTTGTTTTATCTTACAAAGAAACCCCTTACAAGTTTACAACATGTTAAGGCAAGAACATAAAACGTTGCATAGATCACTAGACGACTCTACTGCAGCTTTGTGTTCTTGAGACAGACTAGTGAACTCCTTCCTTCAAATCTTCTACCCAACTCCTTAGAATGATTGCACAAAAAACTTGAGAGTATTTTCAGCTTGCAAATGAATCTCACAAGCGTCGTCAACCTTCTCAGAGTGGAGAGAATCCCTTTTCATAGGGATCAGAAGATTGACTATACCATTTGATGTTTACAGTCGTTTCTATGTCCTCTGTACTATGCTTCACTAATGTTGACAAGTTCTCTCATAATAGTCTTCAACATCGTATGATATTTCAAACTATTAGGAATATACGATCCCGTCACATGTGTAGAAATTGATGAATAAAACTTTAGAGTAGGACATGCTTAAGGTCAGTTGTTTAGGTTGAGAACTAGATTAGTGAGTTGCAATCTAGAGTGTGCTGTAGAGCAGCAGATCAAAGTTGAAGGGCCAATGTGGATCACCTAGATGCTGACTATTACAAAGGGTTCTAGATAACCAATTGAGATAAACATGGACAACAAAAGACCACAAATGGTTCGAGATCTAGGATGGAAATCTTTGGGTCAAGGTCAAGTAAAAAAAAATGCAAATTGGATGCAATAGAGCTGGCCTATAGTAGAGAATGAAGCGTAGCAGACTGGGTGTAGTAAAGCTGATGGTTGATTCGATAAGCTTTAGAGAAATGATCCTATCGAAAGTTTAAGGTTTGAAACTCAGTACGATGTTGAAGACCGTTGTGAGGAGGCCTGTCAACATCACTAAGGATTCGCACAGGGGAGAAACAGACAGCTGTCAATGTCAAAATAGTACAGTCATGGGTTCTAATTCCCTGAGCTCTAAACTAGGGGATTGATCAAGCTCATAGAATGTTGACGACGATTATGAGATTCATTGGCAAGTAAAAACTCTCTCAAAGTAAATGGCAATCGATCTTAGAGAGATAATTGAAGAGAGAAAGAAAGAAAGTAATCCCCCGACTTCCACGTCGAATGACACGTGAGCATTATACCATCATGGACCTAATCCATGACAAAGCCAAGTGACCCAAATGGGTTTAGAGGTATAGAAAGTTAAGGAATACTAAATAGTTCAACTCACTTCATAATAGTACAAGTCGTAAATACTAGTTTAGTTACATAAGTCTAGTGATAAAAATAGTGTAAGTTCTTACGTTGTATGCACTAAGCCAAAAAGTTAGGCTAGTGATACATTGTTTGCGAAAGTATGTGAGGCATGTATATGCATGCAATCCTCACTCTGTTGTACTCTATCATCAACTTATAGATTGCCTGCAAATGGAAAACATAACCTATAATACCCCAAAATTTTCAATAATTAAAATATACGAATAGTACGTATTAAATGAATGCCAAATACATATTATGAACGAATAACGTCGTAACGTTATAAATGAGCACGTCAATAAATTTTATGAATGAATAACGTTATCACATTATAACGTTATAAATGTTGCGCATTAGGACTTGGGATTTTAATCCCATAAATAATGGATTATTTCGCGATGTGATATTATTATTTATGGGATAATTATATCGACACAGATAAATTATCTGTGAATGAATGTTAGGAAACAATGACAAATAATAAACTGAACCAGATATGTTTGGGTGATTGCATGCACACACACACATTCTCCCACACACACATACATATTCTCCCACACACAACTACACCGAAATCCCCTAATATCTCCTCTTTATTTTATTTCATCATCTCCCTCTCTTCCACCAAAATCAAATGCCAAGCCACAACCAAACACGCAACCCCAACACCAATGTGCCACCAGGACACCATCACCATCATCTTCTTTCCACCACTAGCGCACCACCACCAAGATATCATCACCATCTTCACCCTCATGCGTAGTCGCCATCGCCATCCTCACCAACGCCATGAACGACCAACCTCGCTGTCTTGCCATGACCATCAGCTAGTCGCCATCTATCACCACGTCGCCATCGTCTCCCCCACACGAACGAACAACACCAACAACCCTTTCGCTCGATCCCCACACAACCACCTTCGATCGCGGCCAGAAGCAGGAGCTTGGGACGATGAGGGCGGTGCAGGAAAATGGTCGTGGGGATCCTGTGTGATTGTTCTAGGGTTTGAAGTGCTTAGGGTCTAGTCATTCAACAAAGGTAACCTAACCTCGATCCGATATGTGTGTACGCGACTTCGTCTCACTGTGTGCATGATCGTTGACGTGTTCGTGTTGTTGTGTGTATGTGCGAGTGGATATAAGAGTGTATGTGCGAGGTTGTGCGTATATGGGTGTGTAAGGTAATAGTATGTGTGGTATTAAGGTGAAGGGTGTGCAGGCTGTAGGTATGTGCGTGGCTTTGTGCATTTTAGGTGTGTTTATGGTGATATGTTGTGTAGGATATATATGGGTGTATGTAATTGAGTTGAGGACATAGATGTGTACAAGAGTTAGAAATTGTTCTGTGTATGTTTGTTATGTATATGAGGTGCGTGCAGGACATGTATATACATGTGTATTATGTATTTGAAATGTGCATAACCTTATACTATTACGACACACGAAAATGTTAAGGAATCAGAATTATAAATACATATGTACATATATTTATATCGTACCTTGACGTGGGGATCGGGATCGAAGATGGATGTTGTTCATGTTTGTTGAGTTATTTGGGGTATTCAGGGTTAAAGGGACTAGAATATACACCATCATCTCAATGGTAGCATCCAATGCCTCATTGAAAGTGCATAAGTGGTGCAAGATGACGCACAAAATATGCAGGTGCGAAAAAATAATCTTATGGGTAGCACGGCTGACGATTGACATTTTATCTCTGTGTTCTGAGTTGGTTGTAGTCATGAGCCATAAACAAATGTAAATGAAAGACTCTTAAAAGCGATAGGAAGACGTATAAAACGTATCAAAATAATACTGTTTGATATGGCACTTTTATCTCCCTATTATATTATCACGACGTTTTTAGGGATTTTTGACGGTTGCCATAGCCATTAGAGAAAGCCCCCTGTAAATGAAATTCATACACCTTAGGTTGATGAGTTTCTTTTGCTCACCGTTATGTATTTAATTTCGAGGTATGCCCTCAGCTGGCCCTAAAGGGTCATAGTGCGAGCTTGCATTCATACATATAGTCTCACATGTTTTTGGATATCATATCAGATCAGACTTCTATTTGCCCAATGTAACATATTATCTGTACTACTTTTTGTATCAATGTTGTGACTTAAACAAGTATTCGAATTATAAGCTACAAATGTGACTACTATTTATAATTACTTGATTTCTATACCTCTAAACCCATTTGGTTTATTTCGCCTTGTCACGGATTTGATCCGTGATGGCATAACGCCCACAAGTCATCCAACGTGAAAGTCGGGATGTTACAGAATGGTATCCGAGCAGTGGTTTTAGGTTAAAAGTTAGGAAAAATGATTAAATGTATATTAAATCAAAATGATAGGATTGGATATGCATTGAGTGTAAGACGAGAAACATAAGTCCAATTGGTCAGGTATATAAATGAGTATGTACTCCCCGAGGTGAGAAATACTTGACTAGAAAGGTCAAGAAAACTAAAGAATGAGTTGATGCAAATTGAATATTTTGTTTAAGCGCGAGGAAGTAATTAGCTTAATTTTACAGAGTTAAATACTGTAATGTCTCGTGTCTGTTGTAGCGAGAGGCAAGAACAATAATGGCTATGTAAGGAAGAAGCTAGTTTGGGCTAGACATTGATGTGTCTTATTAATATTACATTGCACATCAATTAACTTCCAAAAATGAAGTACGCCAGTCTCAATTGAAGCCAAACTAGTTGCAATAAAAAAATAAGAAAAAAAGAAAAGAATAAGAAGTTCTGCTACCCTGTTTATGTTGTCTAAGCTGCTTATGACGTCTTTGTTGCTCGCGTTGTCTGTGTGCTAGTGCTGCTTGTACTGTTTGTGCAGTTAGTCCTGCTTGTATTGCTTGCATAATTACTGCTATTTGTACTGCTTGTACTATTAGTGCTGTTTAGCTATGTCTGGTTGAGAGTTATTATGCTCTGTTATGAGTAACCCGCAAAATTACCTCCGGACTGAATCAACTGCAGCTTATGAATGTAGTACTATTTGAAATTTTATCTTAAATAATAATAATAATAAAAAATAATAATTAATAACCTAAACTCTGATTGAAAACGATGGGCATGGTTTGGCACAGATCTGACCGATGTTGAAAATATGATATCCAAAGTGATGAGCAATAAACCTTTGGGGTTAGTCAAGACTAGAATTAATCGGTCACTTGATCAAAAAAGCAGAATCAATCTTGTCAAGAATCATCGTCAATGTTTTTTTCTTGGTATTCAATTTCTATTTAACATATGCTCAAGATTGACACAGGTTGCAAGAATATTATTTCGCAAAGTTTCTTGGTTTACATAACGTGTGAAATGTTAGAAGCTGGAAACAATCCATGAGATTGGTCTAATGATTCTTTGGTAATAAATTCATGTTGTGGAAGAACCTAAAACTGATATCAATAGCTGAAAAATAATAAGCTAAAAGACATTGAAATCGTGGATTATATAAGTCATTGAGACGAGATCAACTTATGTGAAATTTATGATCTTAAAATCTAGATTCTTTGTCATAAAGAATGTGTTGGCACATTGGATGTTTAGAGGTCTAAATATTGGTTGCATCTAACAAGAGATACATATTCTCACGGCTGTAATAACTAGGTGTTTTGGATACTCCTAATTAATGGTTTGTGTATAATAACTTGATATTGAAAACATGTTAGAGATGTCAAAAATATCGAAAAAAATATTTTTGCTAGAAAAAGACACTGCTCCTAATGGATGTGAGTATTTCTTAAAGCAATCAGATAGCATAACTATATCAATCATTAAGCTTTACTTAGATACCCTCAATATGATATGTGGACATCCCATTGAAGATCTACATTGCATAAGTATTACATTATATAAAGATTTCGTTTCTAGAACTTGATGCAATATGGTGCTCATAGAGTAAGGTTTACTGCTTAGTGATTAACACTAAAATGCAAGTGGATAAAATCAAGAGTGTTTTATTTACCTTGTTTTTGCTATTTGGATTATTTACCTTGGATTATAAAATCGTGCTGTCTATATTGGTTGTGCTGCCTATGCTGATTTTGCTATTTGGGTTGTCTGTTTATGGTACTGTGTTGTTGGTGCTGCTTGTTCTGTTAGGTCTGCTTTTGTTGTCGGTACTGTTTGTGTTGTCAGTGTCGCTTTTGTTGCAAGTGCTGCTTTTGTTGTCAGTACTGCTTCTACTACCAGTACTGCTTATGTTGTTAGTACTGTTTATGCAGCTGATGCATGTATGATTGAAGAGTAAATGTGATTTATTTTGGGGAATCTAAAATACGAGATCGGGATTAAAAAGGGTGTCGTTTCTCAATTTGTCATTATATGAGGGTTGATTTTAAATACGGAAGTCTAATGACTCAAGCTCTGATTAAAAGCAATTGACATGGGTATAATGCAAATGTGAAGTTAATTAGAGGTAAGACTAAGTCAAAGCTAAGCTGTGTATAAGTTGTTATCTTTTCTAGTATGTAAGGTACTTTATGAAGACTTAAACTGTATTGTTGGGGAATGCCCTCATCGTCATCTCCAGGAATTTAGGTTAGTTTGTGAGATTATGAAACCCGAAGGGGTTAACAATGAGGTGATGCAGTTAAGAGCATCGTCTTTTCATTAAACGAACAAGCAAAGAACTGGTTGTTTGACTTGCTCCCTAATACAATAACAACCTGGGCACAAATACAAAGGGCTTTTCTTAATAGTTATTTTCCAACATCAAGGGTTACTGATATCCAAAGACAAATCAGTAGCATACAATAGAAACCAAAGGAAACTTTCCATTAATATTGGCCACACTTCAAACGTTTAGCTGCCAATTGTCCGAATCACCTATTTTCTGAGAACCTCCTCCTATTATGATAAGCAATTAGTTGATAGGGCATGTGGAGGAGATTATCAAGATCTTTCTCCTACAGCTGCTCGAGAACTATTTGAGAAAATAGCTGCTCGATCACAGAATCAATTACCTCCTGATGACTTTTGGACACATGCTCATGAGCTGTCTCATTATAACTACACAAATTTGTCTGAGAGAAAAAGTATGTTAGCCAAGGTTTTGGCTCAAAACAATCTAGATTCACCACTGCAAGCTAAGGCTTATGGTATTTGTTTGGTTCCTGGACACACAACAGACCAATGTCCAATCTTATTTGAGCAAGAACAAGCTAACGCAGCAGGGAACTTCGCAGGTCCACCAAGACCTATGAACAATCAAGGTTATATGCAAAATTGTAATAATCAAAGGTGGAATAATTATCGACTCCAGTACCAAAAGATGACACCACCAAGATTTTACGACGTGAAACCTCAACAGTTCCCACCATAGCAATAGGCTTCACAGCCAGCACTAGCTACTTCACCCGCATTAGAAGAGCTTGTCTGAACAATGGCCAACAACACAATACAATTCCAAAATAGTGCATTACAAGCATTAAAAATTCGAAAACCCAAGTTGGTCAATTAGCCACCGAGCTAGGACAAGTGAAAGCTCAATTAACGAACACACTTCCATCTCAATAGGTGAATCCCCGCGAAAATGCGAGTGCAATCACTCTAAGAAGTAGAAGGAATATTTCGGACACTATACCAGTAAAGAAGAATCAAATAGAACAAGAATTGAAAGTTTTTTCCTTCTAGTATGGAGAAACAAGTTGAATCAAAGTCTCAATCCCAAGAGTTGTCTCAAAAATCAAAGTCAGCAACAGTTGAACCAAGAGAATACAGACTAATTGTACTTTTTCCTAGACGATTGGCTAAGGATAAGTAATACAAGGCGGAGAAGGATACTTTCGAAACCTTCTACAAAGTTGAGGTTAACATTCCTCTCCTTGATGCAATTAAGCAAATACTACGCTATGCTAAGTTCCTCAAAGAACTGTGCACAAACAAGAGGCATTTAAAAGGAGATGAAAGATCACACTGGGAGAAAATGTTTATGCTATTCTGTCAAAAGAAACTCCCACAAAAAGAAGGATCCCGGAATGTTCACAATCCCATGTACAATTGGGAACTCAAAGATTCCAGGTTTTATGCTAGATCATGGTGCATCAATAAATGTGATGCAATTGGAATTCTACAATGCACTAAATCTAGGTCCGCTTAAAATAACAAGTATTGTGATACAACTAGTGGACATATCGATAGCTGGTCCGGAAGGCCTCGTGGAAGACGTGTTGGTTAAGGTCAACAAGCTAATATTTCCCGCAGATTTCTATGTCCTTTAGATAGAGGAAGGAACATGCTTGTCTGCTCCCATTCTGTTGGGACTATCATTTTTAAAGACTACACGTGCAAGGATCGATATGCATGATGCACACAATCAATGGAATTTGGTGGTGAAGTCATTAAATTCAACATTGATGATGCGATGAAATATCTATCAGATAACGTTGCTTCCATTTGTGCTGTTGACACCTTTGAAGAATTGACCGAAGAACTCTTCAATCTAAACAATTACGAATTCTTGCAAGCATTAGGAGCCATGGAAAGAGATTTTTATGGCACACCTAATGAAAAAGAGAGTTTCTTCGAAGATACACTAGATGTTTTGGAGAAGGAGATTTATGAAATTTATGAGTACCATTCTAAGTCAAATAGTTTGACGTTACCCTCAACTTACGAGAGATTGAAGCCATCGGTTAGCTTAAGGACCTTCCCACGCACCTAAAATATGCTTATTTAGGTGAGGGAGAAACTTTACTTGTCATAATATCAAACCAGCTCGAGAAGGAACAAGAAGGACAACTACTAGATGTTCTAAGAGACATTAAAACTGTATAGGTTGGACACTTGTTGATATCGAAGGCATAAGTCCGTCAACCTGAATGCATAGAATTCTCCTTGAAGATGCATCAAAACCATCAAGGAAGACACAAAGATGTCTAAACCCTCCAATGATGGAATTAGTAAAAAAGGAGATCCTGAAGCTGCTTGATGCAGGTCATTTACCCTATCACTGATTCATAATGGGTAAATCCTATGCATGTGGTACCGAAGAAGGGCGGAATGACCATCGTTACCACCCTAAGGGTGGTATGTTGGCAACAAGGGTTCAAACGTTATGGAGGATGTACATTGATTATAGAAAAATGAATGATTCCACAAGGAAAGATCATTTTCCTTTACCGTTTATGGACCAAATGCTTGAGCGCCTAGCAGGCCGCTCACATTACTTCTTTCTCAATAGATATTCAGGATATAACCAGATTGCAATAGCCCCAGAGGATCAGAGCAAAACAACATTTACATGTCCTTTCGACACATTCGCCGATAGGAGAATGCCATTTGGGCTATGTAATGCACCAGCAACCTTCCAGCGATGTGTAATGCCAATTTTTTTGGAATATATTGAGAACATAATAAAAGTGTTTATGGACGATTTCACCGTTTATTGTGATTCGTTTGAACAATGCTTGAGTCGCTTGCGACTAGTACTAGCTCGTTGTGTGGAATCGAACCTTGTGTTGAATTACAAGAAATGCCATTTCATAATACAGCATGATGTGGTGCTAGGTCATGTGGTCTCCCAAAAGGGACTTGAAGTTGATTTTTCCAAGGTTAAGGTAATAAGAGATTCACCAACCCGAACGACACTAAAGGAAGTTGGAGCATTTCTCGGACATGTGGGTTTTTACCGGTGATTAATCAAGGATTTTTCAAAGATGACACAACCATTGTACGACTTACTGTAAAAAGATACGGTCTTTGATTTTGATGAACAGTGTCTCAAAGCATTGGATGTTTTGAAGGAGAAGCTAATTTCGGCCCTAATACTGCAACTGCCAAATTGGAATCTTTGATTCGAATTGATGTGCGACGCAAGTGACGTTGCAGTCAATGCGGTAATAGGACAGCGAGTAGGACGTGTTCCACACATTATATATTATGCCTCTCACATGCTAGATAAGGCACAATGCAACTATACTATGACAGAAAAAAAAATTATATGCGATAGTGTTTGCATTGGACAAATTAAGGTCATACCTACTAGGGAGAAAAGTCAGAGCATATACGGATCACGCTACAATAAAGTACCCACTTCGTAAGAAGGAGACGACACCTCGTCTTCTAAGATGGATGCTCTTGTTACAAGAATTCCAAATCGAAGTGAATGACAAAAAGGGAGCTGAAAATTTAGTGGTTGTACATCTCAGCCGGATTCAAAGAGAAGCAACGGGTGTTCCATTATCAGACTTGTTTCCTCATGAACATTTGATGAAGATGCATGAGAAATTCTGTGGTACGCTGATGCGTGCTGTCGTCTACACGTTAAATTTTTATTTATAAGATCCCACTTCACTCTATAAATATGAGTTAAATGTAGTAGTGGAAGTAGGGGTCGATCCCA
>JAOVYX010019397.1:0-15088 GCA_035668315.1 Drosera spatulata | reverse complement strand
AGGGTGCCAAAATTTGATAGAACATGTCACAAGGTGCTATAAATTAGAATATCTGTATTACTTCACACTATAAAATTATCACAAAAATATAGTAGTGATAAGTACGAGTCGATCCCACAGAGAATAATCTTTTCAAATTTTGTTAATTGGGGGGGGGGGGGTTGTTTTATTACTTCACACCATAAAATTATTACTTGTGGAAGTAGTCTACAGTCGAGACTTAAGTTCTTTGAACTCGTCTCTTTTGTGTCCAGACTCTATTCTAGCAATTCTAAAATATGAAATAAATGCAATGAAGGATACAAAAATTTATACTGGTTCAGATAATCGTTGTTAATTGACCAACGAATGCTTAGTCCAATATTTCCTTGTTGACCAATGTAGTTAAGGTCAGAGGTGAATTCACTATCTCTTTATTGTTGGCTTACAAAGCAATCCCTTCTCAGTACACAAACTTGTTAGGGCAAGAACCTAGATCGTTGCACAGATCTTGCAAAGTCTCTGCTGCAGTTTATGTTCTTGATTCGGACTAGTGAACTCCTTCCTTGAGTATTCAATCATAGCTCTTGAGAGTGCCTTTTGTTTGCAAGTAAGTCTCAAAATCGTCGTCAATCTTCTCAGAGTTGAATCAATCCCCTTTTTATAGGGCTTAGGGAATTAAAACCTGTGACTGTACTATTCTGACGTTGACAACTGCCTGTTTATCCCCTGTGCTGATCCTCAGTGATGTTGACAAACTTCCTTACATCGTACTGAATTTTAAACCTCAAATCTTCGATATGACCATTTCCTAGATCCTTATCCAAACTCCAACTAACTCCGCTACACCCAGTCTGTTGCATTGTGACTTGGCTTTGATCTCGAGACTTCAACCCTAGATCCTGTCAAATTTATGGTCTTTTGCTGCCTACGTTCATCCCAGTTACTCATCTAGAACTTCCTGAAGCAGTCTGTATCCAGGTGATCCACATTGGCCCTCCCAACTATGATCGTCTACTACTCTACTATAAGCTTCCTAGACTGCAACTCACTATCTTAGTTCTCAACCTAAGTAATCAACCATGAATATCTCCTAGTCTAAAGTTTTATTCATCAATTTCTATACAATTGGAAGTGGCACCATAAAGTAGTCCTTGTGGAAAGCCCATAGAAAGAGGGGTGGTCTGCTGTAGTCCAAATGAGGACATATGAGTGAACTGTATGTTTTGGGAAGACACTATCTGTCATGAGGTTGTTTGCTGAGGTGGTTCTCCCTTGGAGATAGGAGTGTCATTGAAAAGATGGTCTTTTAGTTCTTGGATTTTGATGCCACCAGAAGCTACTTCTGGTATAATCTTAGTCTCCTTTACTGCAGTAGATGCTTGAGAGCCTTTATCTTCTATAATTATTATCTGTTTAGGAGATTCAGGTGCAAGAAAAGTGGTGTCTGGATTGGTAGAGGCAGGAATCTCATTTGCAGGTTCTGATGGAGGAGCCTCTATGTCTGTGGAGTGAATATCCTCGTTGTGCTGGAGAGTCTCGTCTGGTCCTTTTTGAATTTCGTTGTTTACAGACTTCTGATGGTCTTCGTTTGTAATTAAGTGATCAGCGACGTCTGCATCCTTTTTGGTGTCGTCGTCTGCAGGCTTCTGAATAGAAATGTCTACAGTTTATGTTTCTGATGGAGATTCAACATCTGTAACTGCTTCACCAGTTCTTGTGGTTTGATCTTTAGTCTGCTGGACATAGTGAGTTGCACTTTCTTTGGCAGCTTCATCAATGATGACATCCTCATTATCTGCATGGCCTGTGCCGGGTTTTTGGTTTTCATCATCGTCGTTGTCATCATCCGGGGATGGTGGTCTGCCGATTGTAGGCTTTGACAAGTAATTGTAAATTTCTAGAGTTATCGCCCTCACATGCTTATCAGCCAGCATCTTTAGCTCAGTTTCTACCTCTGAAGTATGCACAAACTCCACCGTTTGTAGCTGTTCTTAACGATGTCTGACTACCTTGTCGGTTGAGTCCTTGATCTTCAAAGTACCATTAAAGAGGATGTAGGCCACTTCTGGCCTCTTCTTTTTGGCTGCTTCCTTTCTCTGAAATAGAGTGAGCTACTCAAGCTTAGACTCAGCCCGTCTGTGATCCCAAGTTCTATTTTGTTGCCATTTGGATTGATTCTGCACCGAAAAGTTGGTCAAGATGGGATCAACTTGGGTCTTTTTGATGCTACTGATCTCTTTCCTTTCATTGGGAGTTTGTTCTCCTTGATGAACTACTCTATCATGGCTTGTTTTTCAGGATTCCCAAGCATTTGGCTGGTTTTGCTATGTGCCGTGTTAACCTTTTATCCAAGGACAAGGCTTTCTGTAGAGCTGCTTCTATCTTTGCCTTACTCGTTGTTGTTATGGGAGCTGGTTCTCCTTCTGTTGAGTTTGTAGTTGTTGCCCAGACTTCTGATGCAATAGATTGTTATTCAGTCTGCAGACTGGCAAGATCCAGTCCTACAGTAGAGATTGGAACTATAGCGGTACTGACTGTTGTGGTCTCTGCTACAGAAATAGTGGTGTGCTCTCAAATTTTGAGTGATTTGGAGATTGTTTTCTTTGTTGCATTCGTTATTTTCGCAGCCTTTGCTCCTTGTGCTTTCTATGCTTCCTGAGCTCCTTTGGTTGTTTCTTTTCTGATTTTCGTTTTCGTAGCCTCAATCTGCTTCCTTGTAAATTCTTTTGTCATCATTTCTTTCCTGAAGTCTGCTCAAGGACCTTCTCTTATTTCTGCCCATATTTTCATCATTTGGGTAATTAGAGAAATCAAATTCTCATCCCTATCATCCTTGAGAATTTCTACTGCTAGGTTAGAGTCATGTAGCATAAAAGTCTATATGTCTTTCGGAGGTTTCTTCTTAGACTTTTGCTCCTCCTCAACTATTATAGTGAGGATTGGAGGTATAGAGGGAGTTGGAAGCAGTGTGCACACTGGTACTGGTACAGTTGGCTATGATTCTGTCTAGAGTTGCTTTCCCTTGTCCCCTAGTGCAGTTCTCTTCTTCTATTGGTTTGCATCTATACCTTTTGTAATCAAACCCTTTGAGGATTGTGTAACCTCCTCTTCTACAGATGGTTCTGTTTCTACAGGTGCTCTTGAGGTAGCGTCCTTTGCTTCCTCAGATGTTTGTAGCACTAATTTTCTCCTTGTTACTCTTGGAGGATGAGCGGGAATTGCTTTCTTTGTCAACTTCTTAGATTTATTTTCTGTAATCTTCTCAGCTACAGTCTCTGCTACAGGAACCTTTGGAGTCTGAGTCTTTACAGTTGATGCTTTCTTGGAAGACTTGGTCTTAACCTCCTTGGCCATTTCCACAACCTCTTTTAGAGGTTGATCTAATGCAATCGAGGTCGTCTACTCAGCCCTTCCCTTTTTGGCACAGCTAGGTTGGTTGCCAATTTCCTTGACGTCTATCTGCTTGGCTATAGTCCGAGCCCTTCCCCTTTTGTTAGATAGCTTCAGCTTAGTCTTGAGAATAATGCTGAGTCCTCCCAAACAACATTTTCCTAGCCTCCACTGCTTTAGCCAATGGATATATTAGCAGTTTAGCCCAGTTAACCTTGTGACTCATGAGTATGGCACACATGATTTCTTGCTGGTGTGTTGTAATTTGATCCTCGGCAAATTCCCTTGACATTATTGACTTCTTGGCAATGTCTGCAAGAAGCCTATGAGGTTTGGAGAGGAGTTTCTTCATTGTTTTGATGTTTGCATCTTTATATGGTTCAGTCAACATAGCCATCCTTCCATCCTTCACAGTTCTGTCTGGGACAGTCCTTGACCCTTCATTGCCAACTTGAAGTAGATCTTTGAAACCTTTTGGGATGATTATGATCCCAATTCCCTTGCTGAATGTGTACGTGATGCTCTCCACTTAGGCATTTTTTATGAAGCGTCTAACCTCATCTTCGTAGATCCTACAGGTTGTCTCACACAAGTACTTGCGTCCAGCATCTTGGATCAGTTCTACAATCTCCTTGATCTCCTCAGGTTCGTCATTTAGGGTTTTGAAATCAAGAACCACACCAGTCTACAGTTCTACCCTCCGTTGAGGGCCAGACGTGCTTGGATCTAGGTTCTTTCAGGTGAAGAAGAAATGTTTTTGGAAGTGTTGGCCATGGTCGCAATAGTTTTTTATCAAAGAAATTAAAAGGTCGAGTGCGAGAGAGTGAGCCTTGAGAAATTAGGGTTTTCTAGTAGAGAGAGTAAGAATGAGAGAGTGCTTAGAGATTGAGAAAGAATGTTAAAGATTTTTCAAGCCTCAAACCCGGTATTTATAAATTTTAAAAGTTATCTTTGTAAATCTTCAAAGAGTAACCGTTGCCTATCTTTTCATGAAACAGTCACTTTTCTGACCGTTACGAAATTTCTGCCATCGAAAACTATAACGTTTATTTGTTTCCATATATAAGAAAACAATAGGGGGAATGCTAGTCTGCATCTCACTATGCAATAGAACATTTTGGCCTTATTCATTTAGATTAGTCATAACCAATTCACTCCAAAACTGGATAAATTTGCTCTCATCAAGAGGCTTTGTAAAAATATCTGTAATTTATCTTTCTATGGGAATGCATTCTAATTTAATGTGACCTTTTGCACATGATCTCTAATAAAATGATATCTTATATCAATGTGCTTATTCCTTGAATGAAAAGTATGATTTTCTGAAATTGTCATTGCAGATGTGTTGTCATAAAAGTTTAGTATTTTTAAAAACTGAATCTTATAGTCTGTAAGTTGGGATTTCAACCATAAAATCTGTGCAGCATAGCTCCCTGCTTCAACATACTCTGCTTCTATAAAAGAGGTGGAAACAGTCCTGCTTCTTGCTAAACTATGACATAAGTCTTGCACATAAAAATTGGCATGTTCCACTTATACTTTTTCTATCAACTCTACATCCTGCAAAGTCTACATCTGAATAACCCATTAGAGTAAAATCTAATTTCCTTGGATATCATATATCCAGGTCAGGAGTTCTTTTAAGATATCTCAAGACTCTCTTGACTACAATATAATGGGACTCTTTGGGATCAGATCGATGCCTAACACAAACACAAACAGAATACTGGATATCTGGTATGCTAGCAGTAAGGTACAATAGTGACCCTATGATCCCTCTGTAAAGTGTTTGGTTAATGGGCTTACCACTTTCATCTTTATCTATCTTTGCAGTAGAGCTCATAGATGTTCTCATATGACTAGCATTTTCTAAATCAAACTTCTTTACAGTATTTCTCAAATATTTATCTTGGTTTATGAATATACCACTCTCCATTTGTTGTCCTTGAAGACCTAAAAAGTATTTCAACTCTCCCATTAAGCTCATTTGGAATTATGACTTCATTAGTGAAGCAAACCTTTCACACATTTTGTCGTAAGTGCATTCAAAAATAATATCATCAACATATATTTGCACTGAGTGTGCGTTCTTTGTGTTTCTTAAAAAATAAGGTGGTATCTACCTTTCCTCTTTGAAATCCATTATCGCTAGAGGAAGGTTTAGAGAGTTTCATACTAAGCCCTTGGAGCCTGTTTCAGTCCATATAGGGCTTTGTCGAACTTCTATACATGACCAGGATGTTCATAGTCCTTAAATTCTGGTGGTTTCTCAACATAGACATCCTCTTGAAGCTTCCCAATTAGAAATGCACTTTTCACATTCATCTGAAAGACTTTGAATCCTTGATGTATATCATAGGCAAGGAACATCCTTATAGCTTCAAGACTTGCAACAGGTACAAAAGTCTCATCAAAATCAATCCCTTCCTCCTATGAATAACCTTTGACAAGAAATATGGCTTGTTTCTGATGATCACCCTATTCTTATCAGTTTTGTTTCTGAAGACCCACTTATAGTTTACTACCGGATAGTCTTTTGGTCTTGGGACCAAGTATCATACCTTATTTCTTTGAAACTCATTCAAATCTTCTTACATGGCATTAATTCAGTTTGCATCACTTAGGGCCTGCTTTATGCTCTTTGGTTCCATTTCTGAGATGTAGCTTGCAGACCGGCATTCTTTTGTTGCTGCTCTTTCGGTTTGCACTAGGGCACCTTTATCTCCAATACTTACTTCCTGAATATGAGATTTTATCCATCTCCTTTTATCATGCGTTTCTTTAATCGAAGTCTCCTCAAGTTGCTGCTGGACTACAGTGGATTCTTGTTCTGTGGTAGTTCCATTTTTTTCCACATCAGTTGTAGACGACTCATCTTTTACTGCGTTGTCTGAATCCTATTCTGTAACCTGTTCATGATCTATGCAAGCACATTCCTCATCAAGGATGTTAGCAACACGAGAAGAACAAATAATTTCATCAAAAGTAATATGTACCGATTCCTCTACAAATTATTGTATACTTTAAATGCTTTACTTGTAGTAGAGTAACCTAGGAAGATTTCTTCATATGACTTATGGTCAAACTTTCCTAAGTGTTGTTTCTGATTGTTGCGAATATAGGATTTGCATCCAAATGCATGAAAGCACTTGACACTTGGTGACTTTCCTTTTCACAGGGGTTTTCTTATGAAGCTTATATATAAGACACTTATTAAAGATATTGCATGCAGTGTTTACTGCCTCAGTCAAATAGCTTTTGGGTAGGTTTGCATCTGAGAGCATTGTCCTGGCTCCTTCTATCAAAGTTCTATTTTTTTTCTCACCCACACCATTTTGTTATGGTGTTCTAGTTGCATAGAAGTTATGTGTAATGCCATGATCATTACAATATTTGTCCACACCAGATTAGTCAAACCCTGTGCCATTATCACTCTTAATGACAATCACATCGATTCCATTTTCGTTTTGAACCTATCTTAGAAATCTAGTCAGCAGACTGTAGGTTTCACTCTTTTTGTGAAGAAATATTACCCAAGTATATCTTGAGTAATCATCAACAATTACAAGAGTGTTACTTCTTTCTACTTATGCTTTTCACTTCCATTGGTCCAAACAGATCCATGTTGAGGAGTTCGGGAACTCTAATGTATTTTGTTGAGTTTACAGGTTTAAAGCTAGACTTCGTCTGTTTACCCTCTTGACAGGATTCACACAGTTTATCCTTTATGAATTTGACTTGAGGTAAACCTCTCATTATGTTATTTGCAGAAAGCCTTGCTATGGTCTTGAAGTTTTGGTGAGCTAGCCTCTTATGCCACAACCAGTTTATGTCCTAAGATTCATTTGTATGAAAGTAAGTGTTCCGTGTAGACTGGGACATATTAATGTCTATTGCATAAATGTTTCCCTTTCTGTAGCCTACCAGTTTGACTTCTTTGATTATTTTATCTTTTACATCACATGTGTCATGTGTAAAGGAGACTTCATAATCTTTATCATATAACTGACTTATGGATAGCAGGTTATGTTCTATTCCCTTTACATAAGCCATATCTCTAAAGATTAAGGAATTTGTACCAAGGGTTTCAAAACCTTTAGTCTTACCTGTCTTACATAAGCTACATGTCTAAGGGTCCTTCTTGTTTCCTGTATTCTTTGAGCAGGCTTTCGTTCCCATTTGTATGTCCTGAGCATCCACCGTCTAGATATCAAGCTTCATCTTGATGCTCCTCCAAGATAAACAAATCTCATACATGATACCCATAAACATGGGTTCTTATTTGTTAGTCTTGGGCACCCTTTTTGCCACAACTATAGCATGTGACCTTCGGACTTGCTATTCTGGCCCTTCTACCTGGGTTCCTTACTTCCCTATACTACATGCCACGGATGTAGTGGGGTCTAGGATGTGATCTATTCCATGCAGTAGTGAAAGTTTTGTTCCATACTGAGTAGTTTGGTGCATATTAGGGTTCCTTGAACCTATACTATGTGTTCCTATGGAACAAGTTCCTCTTTGGGTTTGGTCTCTGCACCATTTATGGTTGAACTTCCTTCTCCTTTGTTTTTACAGCAGAGGGTTCAACCTTCTTTTGGTTCAGCAATAGAGACTTTGTTCTTCTACACTGTCTGTGCAGTAGAGGTCTCAGCCTTCTGTAATATTTTTGTAGGAGACTTTTTACCCTCCATCTTACTGACTGGAGGGACTTTCTTAGCTTTTGAACATTCAGCGTCATCGATCCATCTTTTGTATCGTAGTACAGATCGATCATATGAGGATTGACCCATGATCAACATCTTTTGAGGATCTAAGGTCTTTCCATTTCATATATCATACATCGAAATCGATTGCCAGTTTACAAGTAAAAGGCCGCTGGATGGTTACTTTCATTGGCATATGCTCCATCACAAGACCAGGTAGCTGATGTCATGACAAAGACATTGTCATTTGCACAACTGCACTATCTTTTGCAAAGGATGGGAATTATGCAAGGATCAATACAAGCTGGCTATGGAGGAGATGAACTCCCCCCACCAGCTTGATAAGGGGTGTTGGAGAAAGATGAGTTGGTCTTGTATCTGATCGTATATGTATGAGATTGATGTAGATTTAGTGTTCTGCGAGATGTGTTTGTATAGGAATGAGCTTAGATATGAATCGTGTAGGTTTATTTGCCTTTGATGGCAGTAATTGTAATAAGTAGAATTAGGCGAGGGTAGTTTAGTCATTTTAGCGCGTGTATTATAAATAGGGATGATATGTGTTAGGAATGTGCAATCCCTCCACTTGTACAGAAATTGATGAACAAAAATTAGGAAAAAATTATGTATGTATTAGATATGTTTAGGATGTAATAGTTAGTTAAGTAGTTGCAGACTAGGGCCGCAGATGCAGTAGAGTGTGGCTGGGTGCAGCAGAGCAGCAGGGCACAGAAGTACAGTAGAGTGCGGACGACCTGAGTGGTACAGACTACTGAAGGGACTAAAATTTACATGCCAAAGATCAATCACATACAACAGCAAAAGGTCCCAGTGTTCTCATGATCTAGGATCCTTCCTGTGTTCAAGGCCAGTTCCAGTAGCAAAGTGTATTGAGCCATATCGCTGTGCAAGTGTGCAAGCTGAATTGCAGAAGATTGAGTGCAGTGCTGGTTGAACACTAGGGTACACTAGCAGGCCGAGCAGATGAGGTCTGGAAGCTATTGAGTGGGAGCTGAGTTGCAGCAGATTGGCTACAGTACTTGGTGCAAGTGAAGTTACAGAATGGCTGGATATGAAGACTATGCAGCAGAGCTCATGCAGCCGAGGCTGGCAACAGAGGCTGCAGCAGAGGCTGATAACAGAGGTTGTAGCAGAGGACTGCAGTAGAGGTTGTGCAGCAGAAGCGTGCAGTAAACCTGGTAAAAGGCTGGGTGCAGTATGAATTGTGCTGGAATGGAAAGGAACAAGGAAGGGGTAAAAAACAAGAAGCAGAGGCAAAGGTGATATGCACTGGATCAAAAAAGGTAAACCCAAGTCAGTCTACTGTTGTAGAGGACAAAGCTATCACTATTAGATAGTACAGTTAGGGGTTTTTCTTCCCTGAGCCTATAAAAGAGGACTCACAGCGCAGGGAACAAGGTTGATGAGTCTGAAAAAGGTTGAACATCATTTGTGAGCTTTCAAAAGAAGAAAAGCCTTGAAAACTCACTATACGTGAGCAGAACTAAAGATTCAGGATTTGCGAAGAAGGTTCACTAGTCTACAAGTGAAGAACGACAACATCAGCAGAGCACTACAAGATCTAGGTTCTTCATACTTTAGCAAGTAAGATCTTGTTGTAAAGGGGCAATCTTGTAAACTAGATACAAGAACTAGTGAACCTCCTCTTGGCTCGACTACACTAGTCAAGACCAAGGGAAGACTGGACTAAGCTTCTGTTACTTGTTGGTACCAAATGTCTGAATCAGTACAAAAATCCTGTGTCATTTACTTTTCCGCACTGTTTATCATTCCTAGAACTGTTAGCAAAGAACTTTAAGTCCAAAGAGACAAGCTTTATAAAGCCAAAGTCTCAACTGTAGAACTTCCGCAATACTGCAGCAGGCTCAGGCAGTGTAGACTAGCCCTTAGCTTCACTGTACTGTCTGGAAAATTTTTGAGATAACGTATTCATCCCCCCTCCCCTCTAGGTTATTTCTGGGACTTTCAACTGGTACCATAGCCTATCTTTCCAGACTTCACAGTTATTGGAAAGAAAAGGTCACATCTTTTTATATCAGTCTATAGAGAAGTTACTAACAGTTTATTCTTGTGAAGATTCAATCATGGCTCCTCCAAAGCTACCAAAGTGTCCAAATAGTGGAGAGCCACCTTCGTACTCCTTCGACAAATTCAACCATTGGAAACTTACAATGCTGGCTCATCTGGATTCCATTGATAAAAGAATGTATGACATTATCACATATGGGGTTTATGATTCAAAAAATACCAGATCCAATGGATGCCACCAGAGAAGTTGACAAGCCTAAGTCTCTGTGGAGGAGAGACGATTGGGATCTGGTGTTGGTAGACAGAAGAGCCAAGAATCAGATATACAAGTCTCTCGACGATGATATGTTCGAGATTGTGGTCCACACCCACACGGCGAAGGAAGCATGGGAAGCACTACTGCTGAGAAATGAGGACACAAACGAGATCCGCGAAAATAAGAAGGATGTCCTCATGCAGTAGTACGACTGGGTCTCGACGAGAGCAGATGAGAACCTTACAAGCTTCTATGAAAGGTTTAATGTTCTCATGAGTAATCTCAAAACTTTAGGAAAAACCTTCGATAACAAGAAGGTAAGCCTCAAGTTCATAAGATCTCTCGGGGAGGCCTGAGGGACGAAGACCTTGCCATGATGTCATTGGCACAACTCTATAGCGTTCTGCACACCTACAATCTGGAGGTTGAGTAAAAGAGACAGATAGATGAAGCCAGGAAAAAGACACTGGCATTTAAAGCTCAAGAGAGGATCCTGAAGACCATGGCAAACGAGGAGAGTTGCAACACCTCGTCTACAAGCAACAAAAGCATGACTGAAGAGCTAGCACTCATGGGAAGGAAATTCAAAAAGCTCTTCAAAAAGAAGAATATGAAGAAACTAAGTGCCAAAAAAACTAAAGAAGCAGACAGAGATGTCTGCTATAACTGTGGCAAACTAGGGAACTTTGCTGCTCAATACAGACGACTGCCACAGGACTTGAGCACACACAAGAAGAAGAAGGACCCAAAAGGAACCTTCAATAAAAAGGAGAAGGCAAGAGCGTATGCTTCAAAGACTTGGAGTGACACAGATTCAGAAGAAGAAGAAACGATCTCGAATGCTTAACTGTGTCTCATGGCCAAGTCTGACGATGGGAAAAAGGTATTTGACTTCTCCGACTCTGATGCCTCAAATGAGGAACTGAAAGAGGCTCTTCAAAAGACCTCTGAAAGTTTTATTGCTCTCTCAAGAGAGAATAAAGAGAACATTGAGTTGATTGTAAATCTCAAAGAGAATTACAATCTTTCCTGTCAAGAAATTAACGACCTAAAAGGTCAGTTAACTGTGGTAGACAATAAACTCAGTGAATGAGAAGAGAAAGTGAAGATTTTCTCTGAAATGATGGACACACTCACCAAGAAAAATGCTGAGCTCCAAGCCCAAGTAGACGCGTGGAATGGTAAGTCACTGGATCTGCAGAAAGCATTAATCACTGGAAAATGTCCATGGGATAGGTCTGGGCTTGGGTACAAGAGTTGGCTAAGTGAACAAGCTCACCTAGATATAACCAACTCGTCTGAAGCCAGCATCGAAGAGACAAAGAATGTCTCTAATTGAGTCTTGCAGAAGGGTGAGACATCTACAATCAAGATGCAGACCAATATGGTCTCTGCTACACGACCTCTGAAGGTTGAACTTTCTGCAAAGACTATGTGGAAGAGGAACTCGAACTCCTCTGCTGCAAAGGGTAAGAACAAGACAAAAGTGCTTGTTAATCAGCCCTTGAAACCACAGACTTCTACTAATAAAGCAACAAAAGTCAAGAAACCTCCTAAGGTGCATACTGTCAAGAAAAACGAGTATATTACTCATTATCAAAATGACAAGAGATTCAGAAAATCTCAGTTTGCACCAAATTACACTGTATGGAATAGGAGTTCTCTTCACGTGCCATAGAGACCATACAGACAACACTGCTGCATATGCAATATGCAGCAGAGTGATGGTAACCTCCAAGTAGAGGACCCAAGGTTATACCAAGGGTCGACTACCACAATTGTGGCAAGCCCGGCCAAATAGCCTCTCAGTGTTGGGTACCACACAAGAAACCTTTTCGAGTATGGATACCTAAGACTAACAAATGAAGACCCATGTTCATGGGTACCATGTACAAATGCTGCATATGTCATTGCAGGTAATAAAGGATCAAGCATGGTATCTGGACAGTGGTTGCTCACGGCACATGACGGGGAACAAAAGAATACTGTAGGATTACAGAAAAGAAGAAGGTCCCCTGGTCATGTTTAGTGGCGGCAAAGCAGGAAAAACTAAAGGTTATGGAACCCTTGGTACATGTTCCTCAATCTTTAGGAATGTTGGTTATGTTAAAGGGCTTGAACATAATTTACTTTCTATTAGCCAACTGTGTGATAAGAACTACGAAATGGCCTTTACTAATGACACTTGTAGAGTCATAGATAATGAGTCCAAAGAAGTCAAAGTGATAGGTCATAGATCGGGAAACACCTATGCTGTAGACTTCAACTTATGACAGTCTGCACAAGTGTTATGCCTTTACACTAAGGATGGAGATGACACAAATTGGCTATGGCATAAGAGATTAGCACATCTAAACTTTAAAACAATGGCAAAATTATCCTCAGGTAACTTAATAAGAGGTCTTCCTCAAGTTAAGTTCAAAAAGGATAAATTATGCAGACCTTGTCAAGAAGGAAAGCAGACAAGAGCAAGTTTCAAATCTGTTAACCAAACAGAAACCATAAGAGTTCTGAACTACTACACATGGAAAGTAGGAAGAAATATACACTGGTAATTATAGATGATTACTCTAGATACACTTAGGTGATCTTGCTGCACAAGAAAAGTGAAACTTGTGGTCTGCTAACTAGTTTTCTCAGACAAGTACAAAATGAAAAGGGTTTAGATGTGGTAACGATTAGAAGTGATCATGGCACAGAGTTTGATCAATCAGGGATTGAAAAATACTGTGATGATCATGGTATCAAGCACAACTTCTCTGCACCTAGAACACCATAACAAAATAGTGTTATAGAAAGGAAAAACAGAACCCTCATTAAGGCAGCCAGGAAAACGCTTTCTTATGCAGACCTTTCAAAGAGCTTTTGGGTTGAAACAGTAAACACTGCTTGTTATGTGCAAAATAGATGCCTTATTACTAAACAACATAACAAAACACCATATGAAATATGGAAAGGAAAGACACCAACTGTTAAGTACTTTCATGTATTGGGATATAAATGTTATGTTCACAACAATGATAGACTGCACTTAGGGAAATTTGACCCTAAGACAAGTGAAGGAATATTTCTAGGGTATTTCACATGCAGTAAGGCCTTCAGAGTATTCAACAAGGAAACACAAACTCTGGAAGAGTCAGTTCATGTTTCTTTTGATGAATTTGAGTCATATATACGTACTGCTAATATTCTTGATGAGGAATGTACATGCATAGATGATGAACAACATACAGACGAGGAAAATGAACTGCAGTAAAGAAGAGTCGTCTGCACCCCTTGAAGGCAAAGAAGGTGCAGCAGACCCACACAAGATGCAACAGAATAAAAACTGGAAGAAACTGTCATTGATCAGCATGAGGAAAAAGACAGATGGATCAAGACACACATTGAAAAAGACATAATTGGGGACAAGGATGCCCTAGTGCAGACTAGGAGGGCAACCACAAAGGAGTGCCTATCTGCCTGCTTCATATCAGAAATGGAGCCCAAGACAATCAATCAAGCTCTCACTGATCCTAACTGGATAGATGCCATGCAAGAAGAACTGAATTAGTTCAAAAGAAATCAAGTATGGTATCTTGTACCAAGACCAAAGAACTATCGAGTTGTTGGCTGCAAATGGGTCTTCAGGAACAAGTCTGATAAAAATGGAATAATCATCATAAAAAAGGCGAGATTGGTGGCCAAAGGGTACTCTCAAGAAAAAGGAATCGACTTTGACGAGACCTATGTCCCAGTTGCAAGATTAGAAGCCATAAGAATGTTCCTGATATATGCTGCACATGAAGACTTCAAAGTCTTTCAAATGGATGTCAAAAGGTTTTTCTCAATGGAAAGCTACAAGAGAAAGTTTATGTTGAATAACCTCCTGGATTTGAAGACTTATCCAAATTATGTCTACAGGTTAGACAAAGCCCTTTATGGGCTAAAACAAGCTCCGAGAGCGTGGTATGAAACTCTTTCTACCTTTCTTTCTTATAATGGCTCTCAAAGAGGAAAGATGAATACTACACTGTTTCTTAAGAAACATAAGGAGCACATACTATTAGTGTAAATATACGTAGATGACATCACCTTTGGATGCACTAACAGCAAACTATGCGAAAGGTCTGCTGCACTAATGAAATCCAAATTCAAATGAGTCTCATGGGTGAACTAAAATATTTTCTAGGCCTGCAAGTGAAATAGTTAAGTAAAGGAAGATTTATAAATCAATCAAAATACTTAACAAACATAATTAAAAGTTTGGTCTAGAAAACTCAACTCCTATGAAAACCCACATGAGCTCTACTGCTAAAATTGACAAAGACAAAAAGGGTAAAAGTATAGATCAAACATTATATTGAGGTATAATAGGATCTTTATTTTACCTTACTGCAAGTAGGTCAGACATCCAGTACTCAGTTTGTGTTTGTGCCAGGTGTCAATCTAATCCTAAGGAGTCCCATTATACTGCAGTTAAGAGAATTTTGAGATATCTCAAAATAACTCCTAACCTAGGTATATGGTATCCAAAGGCCTAAGATTTTGTACTAACTGGATATTCAGATGCAGACTTTGCAGGTTGCAGGGTTGACAAAAAAAGCACAAGTGGAACATGTCAATTTTTAGGTGCAAGGCTGATGCGTGCAGTCGTTTACACGTCAAATTAATATTTATGAGCACTCACTTTCACTCTATAAATATATAATTAATGTAGTAGTGGAAG
>JAOVYX010019396.1:0-18574 GCA_035668315.1 Drosera spatulata | reverse complement strand
AGGTGTGTAAGTGACAGTGCGATGCCTCACAATGCCTTTGTCCTTGCAGAACTTCAGAAATTGCTTGTTCACAAATTACATCCCATTGTCAGTTCGAAGTCTCTTGATCTGCCTGCCGTTTTGCATTTCAATCAATTTCAATCATTCCTTGAATGTCTCGAATATCTCTGATTTCTCTTTCAAAAAATATATCCAGACATAACCGGAGTAATCATCGATAAAGGTTAAAAAATATTTTTTACCTCCCATCGAAGCATGCGAAGATGGCTCCCATAAATTTGAGTGAATGTAGTCGAGCGTTCTCTTCGTTCTGTGCATCGTACCTCCAAACAACCCTCTCTTCTGCTTGCCGAGGACACAGCCCTCGCAGAACCTGAGATTCTGTGTCTTCAATGCTCCAAGCAAGCCTGCTGAACTCGGGACATCCATTCCTCGATTTGTCATATGCCCAAGCCGCATATGCCACAGTTTCATCTCAGAACTAGCCTCACCATCACGGATGGATAATGAATTTATAATACCTGCAACTCCATCATGTGTCGCGCTAACCAAATAGTAAAATCCAGCACGAAGTCGAGACTTCATAGTCACCAAGCGGTTCTCCTTGACCTCCATATCCGCTTCCTGAGAATGATAGGAACATCCTTCACGATCAAGGGAACCCAAAGAGATAAGATTCTTCCTCACAGCTGGAACATATCGAACATCTTTCAATGTTCGTACAACATCATCCCATATCCGTATACGAACATCTCCCACATCAAGAATCTTGAAGACGGCATTGTTATCCATAAGAACTACGCCGTCATCGGACTCAGCAAATATGGCGAACCACTCCCGATGCGGATGAATGTGAAAGGTACAACCGGAATCCATCACCAATTCTGAAGTAGATGCTATCATGGACTGTGTAAACAGTGACTATGTCCGTACACTGTTCAGCATTGTTTAAGCACTGTTCCAACACTGTTCAATAGAGGAAAAAATTAATTTTTATTAAAAAAATATATGAAAAACTAACCCGTAAAAAATATAACTTAAATCTCAAACTTAACAACGTTCGTTCCTAAACCTATATGCGCGAAGCCGGTGTAGGAAACAAGGATTGAAACGTTCCAAGCTCTGATACCAAGTTTGTTACGAACGGATCTGTTAATTATAAACACAAATAATAAGAAGTGCGTAAAAATAAATGAGACAAAGATTTTTACGTGGAAACACTTGCGGAAAAAAATCACGGACGATCACCGACGACGAAGAATCCGTTAACCAAATGAGAAAATACAAAAGGAGTTACACTCAAAATATTGAGAATCTCACAATAAGGGATAGAGATAATAATCTTTAAAATAAATCCGTTCAACCCTCAATATATTTTTATGTGTGTATGTGAAATTTTCTCCTTATCTCGTTTCTTCTCCTCTTCTCTCTGCCACTCAAATCTTCTTTTCCTTTACTTTTCCTTTGCGCCTCTCTCACTGACTCTCTTCTGCCTCTCCTCTTCTTCTTCTTATAAACACAAGAACAGACATGGAGAAGCCACACGGACACAACACGGAGAGAAACACGGACACCACGGAAGCCACGGGGAAAGAAGGGGGCCACGCGGCACACGAATTTGAGGCATCGCATCAACACAATAATTATGTTACGACTTTCAAATTTGAAGAATTAAAGGTAAGATATGACCTGAAAAAGGTTGAATTTGTAAGATACGCAGTAAAATCTCTACAATGAGACGTAAATAGTTTAAACCAAATTGGTGAGGTATTCAATGAATTTTCTAGGGTTGTGATTTGCATTTAGATCCGCATCGCACAAGATTCTTTTCTGCATAGCTAATTTACAACATCATTTTATCAACAGATTTTGAACACATCATTTTTCGTCAAATTGAATTATTTATTGATCATTTAAAAAATACCACGTATAAAGAAATGTAATAGATATAACGTAATCTCCATCAATATGTTTCAATTCGTCCCTACCATATGATTCAAATTCATATATTTACAACACTCATACCCAAATTTAAAATCCCCAAGTTCTCAACTAATCACCCTACATTTTAACCTAAAAACTCCAAGGACAAAAATCTCACCCCCAAAAGTCTCTATAAAACCATAACCAATGCCACCATTTTTCTACCTCCCATAAAAAAAATTCCACCCAATCTCACCTCCTCTGCTTCGCTCACCCTCTCTGCTTCATCTTTCACCCAACCAACCCCAAAATCCTGACAATATTGGCAACACCTGCAACACTTTCTCACACTGCGCACGCATACTCAAAAACACACAACACAAGGGGATTTGTGTGAGAAAGAAAAAAACAGAGAAGAAACAGCAAAAAACAACAGAGCCCATTTCAGTTTTCACATTCCTTTTTTTTTTTCACCTCATTGATTCACCATATCAAAACCCCATAAAAATCCCCATATATCACTCCACTTTCAACACACAAAACAAACAAACCCATTAGTTCTTTTTTTATCCAGCATGAAAATGAGGTCCAAATCAAGGGTTTTTGGGTCTTGAAATCAACTGGGCAGTCCTCAAATCAAGGGTTTTCTTGTGTTTTTCTGTTCTGGGTTGTGTTTGAAATGGATCCATTTCATGTCCTTGGAGTTCATCACCAGCAGCTTCAGCACCATCAGCTTCATTTTGAGAATAACAACAACAATGGTGTTGGTGGTGGTGATGTGGAGCCAAATTTGCCACCTGGTTTCAGGTTTCATCCCACTGATGAGGAGCTCATCACTTACTATCTCCTCCGCAAGGTGCTGGACAGCAGCTTTTCCGGCCGCGCCATCGCCGAGGTTGATCTCAACAAATGTGAGCCCTGGGAGCTCCCAGGTAACAACATTGCTTCACCAGTTGTTGTGGTTAACTATGTTGCGCAATCGACGCGTCACAAACTAAGTAACTCGATGCCTGAAACGTAAACACTAGAAAACAGACACGACATTTAAGGTGGAGAACCATAAGTAAAAAACCATATAAAATCGTATCAGGATAATTCAGGTTTAATGAGAAACAAACTCTTTGTTATTCGTGTGTGTAATAAAACTGCGTGCATTGGGTCTTTTTTACACCCTGTCGTGATAGAAATATCTGTGTTATTATTGTTGCGTAAAGTAATGTTTTGAATGATACAGAGAAGGCAAAGATGGGGGAGAAGGAGTGGTACTTCTACAGCCTAAGGGACAGGAAGTACCCAACAGGGCTGAGAACAAACAGGGCAACAGAGGCAGGATACTGGAAGGCAACAGGCAAAGATAGAGAGATCTATAGTTCAAAGACATGCTCACTTGTGGGTATGAAGAAGACTTTGGTGTTCTATCGTGGGAGAGCTCCCAAGGGTGAGAAGAGCAATTGGGTCATGCATGAGTATAGACTTGAGGGCAAGTTTGCTTACCATTATCTCTCTAGGAGCTCCAAGGTAATCAACTTACATCTTCATCATCATTCTTTCCTCTGTATCTTTCTTGCATTGTTTAGCATCAACTTGTCTTCTTTCATGCAACATATTATGTTAATGATGGTTCTAATAGAAGGTTTAATCGGCCGAAAAGAAATTTGAAGTTGAATAACATCCGACTCGCTAAACGATCATAGTTTGTCGATTCGTGTGGTTTGGAAGGTTTCGAGGTGAGGTTTGACTTAGTTTGTTATAACGGTGTTTGATGATTTTGATGGTAGTCTATTGTGTTTTAAGGCATTGATTAATGTTTGATTAGATATATGCAAAAGGTTAAGGATATGGTACTATGATGAATGTTTTTGTACCCCTAGGTTTGCTTTATCTTGCTAGGACATATGATTAGGGAAACTATACATGGTGGGGAGATTAATGTTGTGGTTCAAATAGTATTCTTTGTCTTTTCCATATTCATAAGTTTTTATCATGGGAACTGTGGGAGTATAGTATTCATATGGTCCGTAAACATATTGTTTGAAGGACAAACGTCTCATTCTATTAATGACCCATATCTTGCTGTGGGCACCTAGGCAGAGGACCTCTCTACTGATAAAGATTTACTGTTCCTTAGCATAGTGATCTCTTCTAAGTGTGGATTAATGATGGTCACTACCATTCAGATCCCATAGCTATTGATCGAACTATCTCCTTGTTAGTACTAAATCGGTTGAAATCCTAGGTTGAGATCGAGATTGCTACTTGTTATCCCTATTTGGTCAATCGTAGGTTGTGCGTAAAGAAGTTGATAGACAATATCGAAATAATTATCAATGAAAGATAAAAGTCAAGCTTAAGATAATTGATCATGATAACTTTTAAATAATTATAGCAATAATTTAGATAGTTTCATCAAATATAGGATCGATAGAAAAAGGTCGAAACATATCCAATTTTACTAGTGTACATACCATTCTTGCTAACTACATTTGAACCACATTGGGTATAAAACTAAATGGTCCAAAGCAAGAACTTGCCCACATTATTCTTGTATGCACTAATTGCATTATTCCTCACTTTTTGCATTATTCCTCACTTTATGAGAGTCAGTGTTTAGATTTTTTTATAATGGTTTGATCCGATATGATAATTTATATATGTATTAAATTAATAAAGAATGATAATTTTGTCCTTATGGATACGTGAGATAAAAAAATAAGGAAAAGATGAAAGAGAAATGATAATGGGTGAGTTGATATGATATAAAATAAGAATATTTTAATATTTTTATACAAAAATATTATTAAATATAAAAATATTATAATTTAAATGAGATATAAAAATATTATAATTAGAATGAAACGGAAGGAATGAAATATCTTGGATTTGGAATGAGAAATTAAAAAGAGGCTGGGCTGGCCCACCTGGCCCATTTGAGTCCTCACGCCAAGATTCTGTGCACCACTAATCACCATTCACTGAGGCCCATTTACCATGGAATTGATTTACTAGTTGTTTAACATGTTTTATCAAAACCAAGCATAAATAATTTTTGTTCTGTACTATTCTTAGGTAAGTACTTTCTATGTAAATGAACTCTTGCAAGTATTTTTGCAACTTAATATATTCTTTTCATTAGCCTAGAAATGTCATAGCATATTATTTTTTTGTCATTTGTGAGAAACTTAACATGTTAGAATCTATCAGGACAGAGTAAACGATTGTCGTTAACACTAATTTTTTGTGTACGTTTGAGGGTCTACTTCGTCCGTCCACCTTTTGAGCAGCAATTCGCTTTATAATTTCCCCACAATCGTTTATCATTAAATATGATCATGGACCTCATGGTGCAGCAATTTTTTCTTCTTCCAAAAAGTTCGAAATTTATGATAAGTGCTTTTATTTTTATTTCATTGGGGAGTTATCATTTATGCGCCGAATTCCTCAGACATTATTGGTGTTATTATTATGCACATAGCATGCTTTTGCAATTATGTCTCCACTTTTTGCTCTCTCTGTGTTGGGAGATTTTCTTTCCATTTTTATTTCAAGAACATCGAATAAAAAGTGTCCTCACCTGCTACCATGTCTAGATTAACGTTGCTTCAATTATTCATTCCCAGTATCAGAGTTTTCCCTGACATCACATTATATTCCCTCTTTTTCTGCAAACAAAATGAAGGTTTGATTTTGTAATTCCTATCTCAGAAATAAATTTTATTTACGTGCATTCTATATGTATTGATCGATCAGATTATCTGTGTCGTTCATATATTATACTTTGTGCATTGTGCTTATATTAATGTATTTGTACATGTTTTCTAACATCTGTTTTTTACAGGATGAGTGGGTGATCTCCCGAGTGTTCATGAAAACGGGCGTCGGCGCCACCACCCTGACCACCACCGGCGGCAAAAAAGGCACCAGCAGCATCAACCGCGCCAGTGGCGCCAGCATCAACCTCTACCCCGACATAGGCTCTCCGTCCTCGGTCTCCGTCACACTACCACCCCTCTCACCACCACCCTACGGCACCGTCACCACAACCGTAGGATCCATTGCAATGCCGACAGCCACAGACAGAGACTGCTGCTCGTTCGACAGCGAGGCTGCAGTTGCTGCAGCCAATAACAACAGAGATCAGCACGTGACCTGTTTCTCCACCATTCTAAACAACAATGCGAATGTGAATGCGAGTGTTAACACTACTACGTGTTTCAATGCATTTGATCTCATGATGATGCCTCAGACTCAGCCAACGCCGTCGTTGTCGTCGTCGCCATTAGGGTCCCTTAACTTGGGTTTGCCTGCTTTTCCTAGCCTGAGGTCTCTGCAGGAGAACCTGCAGATGCCTTTCTTCTTCTCCGGTGTGGCGCCCCCGCCGGAGATGAGTGGGTGTGGGCTGATGGGAGGATGGGGTGGTGGTGGTGGTGTGGTGGAGCAGAAGGTGGATGTTGCTGGTGGTGGGAGGGTTGGTGTTGGTGCTAGTGAGTTGGATTGTATGTGGGGGTATTGAGGTCATTTGGGCTAATCTTTGGTGACTATATTAGTAATGAATAATGTTGTGCGAAGAATTTTATGTGTATGATAAGTGTAATTTGTATGATGATGACTCGCGGTTATGTAACCAATCTTTGTAATTAGGATGTTAACTTCGGTCGACTAAGGATATGATGGTCTATGTAGTGATTAATGAACGAGATTGTGTCGGTTCATATTGTTTGTGCTGGACTTGTATGTCACCAGGAAACACAGATAATGTCGGAAACTGTAGAAAACATTACATTATATGCTGGATTAGATGAACCATTGAACCACCGACAAAAGATAAGGGAATCCCGCTGATGAGCTTCGCATTGAACTAGCTCATCACTGCAATATGATATGATTGTTGGCTTGTTGCAATCTGACATATATACCAAAACACAGAACATTTGTTCACCTTGAACTTTACAACCAAAAGACACATTTAATCGCTTGGTTCTAAGATTTAGTTCTATTGTCATTTGATGTTATTTTTGTGTTCTTTCCTCGCGAGATCTTGGTTATAAGACAACATGTCGGTGTTTTTAAATAATCCATCAGTCCATATAAATCACCACACTTCTTTTTTGTGATGGCCTCTAAGAATTACAAAGTTATTATATTTGAAATTTTTTTTTATAAAATTATCAAAATATTCCTATTTTTAATTTGATATTACATCAACTCATTATACTGTCATTTTTTTTCTTTTCTCATTCCTCTTACTCGCATAAATTAAAGGACAAATCAATCTTTGTAACATAAACTATTGTGTCGGATAAATCGGTCGTAATTAATTTATTGGGACGGAAGGAGTGCTACATAGACATGATATATGCAGCTAGCATAGTGGTAGCAGAGATCCCAATTGGTCTCACTCATGAAAACATATGTTCAAGTCATTTAAACATATCTAAAACAGGGTATCACACAATGCACAGTACAGTGAATAACAAACTTACAAACTTGGATATACCCAGATCAATAGAGATCACAAATCAGAACACTGTGAGAGGATATGTGCATATGCATGGCTTGTTGCATGGCCATTGTATACTTCCCCAAAGATAAGGTAATCTTTCTATGACACTATTTTTCACAAAGTTGCAAGCCTAGGTATTCATATAGGGTTATGCTATGAAAGTACTACTATGCATATAGGTATAAGATGGTGGGAGTCAGTGTTGAGGCAGTTTGCTTCACATGGTGATGTGTGAGGGGACTGATCAAACATGGGGAAGATACTCATATATGCAATGCAAGCTTGTTGGAGGAGAAAAATTCAATGCATTTTCAACCCTCCCATCTTCATGTGTTTTCCTAGAGCGAAGGCCAGCTATAAAAATAAAATGATTATAATCATTGTTATAAGAAAATTGATAAATTCAAAATACAATGTTATATATCCAAGGTTAATTATAAGAGTGGGATATTTTGGTCGAAAAAATAATGTGAAGAAATAACTTAAAAATATCAAAATCTGTCTTGATGATAGCAATGTCTTTGTTATAATTTAGTATCAAAAAATATTTTTGATCCAAAATATAAAACTCTTGTTCCAGATTTGATTTTATTTTAGGACAAAATGATTCTATTTTAGAACCAAATGATTTCAAAATTGTAGAACTTTTGTTTCAATGCTTAGTTTTATTTTAAAACTACATTATTACAAGTGATTCTTAAATGAAAAAATGACGTAGTAAGCATGTTATATTCAAATTATGAAACTAAATTTGACACAATTTTATTTTAACATCAGATATAGCTAATGATTAGAGCCTCATTTTTTTCATTTGGTGTTAAGTTATAACAATGTCATCACCTTTTGTTAATGGTTGAACTTGCTCTTAGATACCTTCTTTGGTGCCCGAGTCTGATATGAAATTAATCTAGATCTGAGTAACATATTTGACGATCCTTTAATCCGTCAGCATTAAGGGGTCCTCGTATGAATATAGATCAGGATAGTTTTATGATTAAGTTTAAGGTACGGTCAATATCTCCTCTCAACTTCTCAAGTTAATTCTTGATCAGTTATGGATCAATGTACAATACTTCTGGTATTGTTCAATTGAAAAAAGTCAGGGAATGCATGTTCTAAGGTGATTGGTTCTACTTCAATTCTGTGAATGGTGAAAACAAGAGGCCTGTGCTTCGTACCAATATTCCTACACCCTTCATATATTCCTCCTTCACATACAAACAAAACTAATTGAGTAAATTCTTTATCTGTCTAATCATGCTTGTTAGTTTTGAGGTTGATGTTCCTCTTATGAATTTTGAGCAAATTCTCTATCAATCTAGTCATGCTTGTTAGTTTTGAGATTGATGTTCCTCTTGTGACTTTTGAGCAAATTCTCTATCTGTCTAATTAATCATGCTTGTATTACTCTAATAACAGTAGTACTATCTCCTTCTTATTTCAATATTTCCAATCATTTAATTGAACATGATAATTTATATGTATGTTAAATTTATAAGGAATAAACAATTTATCCGTACGAAGGTGTGAGAACGAGAGAAGTGAAAAAAAAAAGATAAAAGATGATGTGGATGGTTGATGTGATATAAAATTAGGATATTTTAAAAATGTTATATGAAAAGATTTGTTAAATAAAAAAGATTACAATTTGAATGAAATGACCTAAAAAAGGTGTTGTAATTGGAATTAGAGATGAGTAAAAATATCCGAAAAATCAAATTTTCGAACTGAATTGAAAAATCGAATTTAGTTCGGTTATTTTAGTTTTCGATATTTCGATTATTAGATCAATTTCGGTTTCGATTTTTAAAAAATTTTGGTAATTCGGTTAACTTAATTAACACTACAAAACATTGTATCATTTTACGATGGAACTATTCCGTCGTAAAAAGAGAAAATTCCGTCGTAGAGATATATTACGACGGAATCTGCGACGGATTATGCCGTCGCAACAAATGACGTCACAAAACCAATAATTTACGACGGATCCATCTCAAGTTTAAATAATATGCGACGGATTGATTTTTTTCGTCTTAAAATATTATTTTTTAATACTAATTTATTCTGCGATGGAATCCGTCGCAGATAGACATTCCAGTAATTTCTTAATGCCAATTAAATAAATGAAAATAAATGCATTCTAGGCGACGGAATCCGTGCATACTTCATCAAGTTTGCGACGGATTCCATCGCAAAAATCAATGTAATGTAGTACGAATTTACTTATTTTTGCGACGGAATCCGTTGCAAACTTGATGAGTATGCGACGGATTCCGTCGCAGAATTAAGTATTATGAAATATTATATACTACGACGGAATCTATCGCAGAATATAAATTTCTTTTTTAAAAAATAAATAATAATTATGAAAACTCACTAAAATACCTGTTTAAAGATTAAAATGTACAAGTCCGGTTATCTTCGCCTCGGATGGCAAATGGGTTGGGAGATGTTCCATGGAGTTAAAAAAATTAGGAGAAAACAGCCTCTCTGATTTATAAATTATCTCTGGAATGAACCTCTGCAAGCGGTCAATGTCACTACGAGCAATACGTCTTGCACACAAGTCCCTGAAAAATTAGCTCAGTTTCGTCAACGCTTTCCAAACATTGGGCGGCAGAAGCTCCCTAAAGGAAACAGGGATCAATCGCTGCATGAACACATGATAATCATGGCTTTTCATGCCTCTTAACAGCCACTCAGGCTCTCGAATGCAATGACGTAGGTTGGAAGTATAACCATCTGAAAATTGCAGACCCTTCACCTATACTCACACAATAACTTTCTCTGTTTCTTCTCCAGAATGAAAGGAACCAAAGCAAACAAGCTCTCATCTGAAAGTTTTGACGCTTATGAACATCGTATGTTGACTTTCCTACCTCCCACAGCATTCGTAACTCCTCGATCAGAGGTTGTAAGTACACATCCAGATTTCCTTTAGGACTCTTTGGGACAGGAATGATCATTTTTAGGAATAAGCAAGGTCTTTTCATGCACAAACTGGGAGGAAGGTTGTAAGGTGTGATAATGACGGGCAAACAAGAATACTCTTTTCCTGACTTCCCAAACGGTGCAAAACCATAGGTGTAAAGTCCCAAACGAACATTGCGTTGCTCTACCGCAAAGGACGAAAAACACTGATCCAGGTGTTTCCAAACATCACTGTCAGAAGGGTGTGCCATCACTCCCTCAACTCGGCGTGAAAAGGAATGCCAAGTCATGTTTTTAATGGTGGAGCTGTTGCCATACAACTGCTGCAATCTAGGAGTTAGAGGAAAATACCGTAAAATACTCACAGCAGAGCGACCCTTACAACGACTCTTCTCCTTATAACGGTCTGCATTACATATGGAGCATCTCGCCAATCTCACATAATCTTTTCAAAACAACATGCAACCATTAGGACAACAATCAATCTTCTCGACAGGTAGATGTAACCCTTTCATGAGAGATTTGATGTCGTATATCCCGTCCTTCATGATATTATCAGGAGGGCACACGTCCTTCAACAACTTACAAATTTCATCGACCGCTATATAGGGTAGGTTATATTCTCATTTAAGAGTAAAAAGCCGAGTAGCAACAGCCAACAAAGATAAGGTGCAACCATCGTACAGAGGAGACTGCGAGGCATTCAACATGTCAAAATAATGTTTGGATTCATAAGGGGGACCCTCGTCATATGTATGTTCGTTTGCAGTCTCGGTCTCTTCATAATATTATGGTGGAAAGGCATCAACTAGCATGACCTCGATATTGCTCATGGACTAAGGGCCATTGGAAGGATGAGGAAAATCTACTTAAGGTACCGCACCGCTCTTTTCGCCATGATACACCCAAACATAATAATTCTTCCCGAATCCCCTAATAATTAGGTGTTGAAGAGCATTCTGTACAAACTCTTCGATCCATTCAATAAATCGGGGATTCAAGTATCGTCCATCCAATCGTTCGTACATTCAAGATCGATACAACTCCATATCCATCTAATTTTTGTATTAAATCCAATATGAAGCATTAATTGATGGATAACATTTGCTGCATTTTGCAAAATGTAACTTATAGGCAAGATGTAACTTTTAAGTTGATTTATAACATTTGGATCATTTTGTAACATGAAACTTCTATCCAAGATGTAACTCCTAACTTGATTTATAATATTTGGATCATTTCACTTTAAAGTTTAATATTGTCCTACATATATCAATCTAATCTCTTCAATCCCCTAGCATTACATAATTTTTAAAATTAAACATATAAAACAGTATATGATTAATTATAAAATGAAACTAATTAACAACAGATTGGTATCGAATTGAAGAAAATAGAATAGAACGTAACGTGTCAATGTTTACCATACAATGACCAGGAAATCGAACAACTAGATGATCCAACCCTCTGGTTTTTCTCCTAATCAACAAGAAGTAAACTTTTACGCTCACATAATTTTCAATTGACTTAATCTAAGTTCATAGACACATCGCACGAAATCTAGTTCAATGACAACATATAAATCAGTACATACCCTACACGACCTTGTAGCGAACCGAATCCCAACGAACAATCACCTAAACACTTACAAACGAACAATTTCTGCTTTGATCATCTATACTTGATTGTCAGCACAAACTAACTATAGAAATATCCCAAGCTAATGCCACTTAGTATATCAAAGTCCTTTCTCGTTCATGGTAAGAC
Source organism: Drosera spatulata (assembly GCA_035668315.1). Classification (NCBI taxonomy): domain Eukaryota; kingdom Viridiplantae; phylum Streptophyta; class Magnoliopsida; order Caryophyllales; family Droseraceae; genus Drosera; species Drosera spatulata. The sequence continues at coordinate 6,453 of JAOVYX010019396.1, read as the reverse complement.
AGTGGGTGAGCACAATCATCAGTCAGATTTTGACAAGTCTCATTCAACAGATAAGAAGCATAATCCCTATTGGATAATGATAAAAGATGAAACACCTGTTAACAGATCTAAATTGATGGTGTTCCAAAAGTGGAGTACTCACTTTCAAATTTGATATCAAGACAGACAAATGAGCACCTTGAACAGGAGACGGGGCGGGACAGCTGCGGGCAGCGTGACAACGATGCCGAGACTACAGGAGGCGGCAGCGACGGTGAAGAGACGGGCTGGCTGCGGGTAGCGAGGCAACGGCGGCGATACTCGCAGGAGGCGGTTGCACGGACGGCGAGGCGGGGCGGCTGCAGGCAGGGAGGCGACGGTGACGACACAGGCAGGAGGCTGTGGCGGTGGCGAGGCAGCGGCGGAGGAGGGAACGAAGGGGAGCGAAGGGAAAAGAGAAGGGGAACGAAGCATATATAAATTTTCATCTGCGACGAAATCCGTCGCAAAACAGAATAACAAATTTAACTTAGATCTACGACGGATCCATCGCAAAGTTAAACTATATTTTTCTAAAAAAACTAATTTTCCCTAATTGTTGAAAACTCTTTACAACGACGGATCCGTCGCAAATAAATGTTCCTTTTCCCTAATTGTTGAAAATATGCATGTTCCTTTTCCCTAAGTGATGAGAACATCTTTTTATTTAATAGATGCGACGGAATCCGTCGCAAATATAACTTTATGCTACGGAATCCATCGCAAATATAACAATATGCGACGGAATCCGTCGCAAATTACACCTTTAAACATTTTTAATTCGTTAATTTTAATTTTATCGTAATATTTTGCAGTGTTAACCAATCGTAATGGGCAAAGTAAGATTTTTTATCTATAATCAATTGATTGTACATATATTTTTAAGTGCGACACCTTATTCTGATACTTACACAATATATAAAACATGTAAACACAATAGTTTTAATTGTACGTCGAAATGAGTAACAAATACGTTGAACTTGTAATTATCTTAATTTAATTTAATCATTTCAAACTTATAATTGTAACATGATTATTGCATGTTTTATATGTGAAAAACTTGTCTATATCAAAACAATATTTATAATTCTGCGACGGATTCCATCGCAAAAAACATAATTCTTTATAATTATCACAAATATTTATAATTCTGTGACAGATTCCGTCGTAAAAAATCATAATTATTTATAATTATAAAAAATATTTATAATACTGCGACGGAATTCATCGCAAAAGATCGTAATTATTTCACAAATTTTATCTCTATTTTTTTCTTCGACGGAATCCGTCATAATTTGTAAAAAATCTTACGACGGATGTTGACTTTCCGTCGTAAAAACTTTTTTTTTCTTTTCTTTTTTTAATTTCATTTTTAGTGATGGATCCGTCTCATTTATTTTGATTATGCGACGTGTTTTTTCTGCCGCTAATTATTTCCGTCGTAAAAATGCTTTTCTTTGTAGTGTATAACTGATTTCTATCTTTTTTCTACTCATTTATTTGTCATAATTCTCTTATATTTTATACTATCAAAGCTCTTATAATGCAATTCGAATGCTTTCTATTCTTTGTATATTGCTTTCATGAATTAACTTTTATTTTTTTATTTAAAAAAATAATTTATTCTATATTTAAATAATTTTTTGTATTGTTTGACTTCTTAATGAAATTCGATTAAAAAAGCGAAACCGAAAAATCAAATTAAATTTGATTCTGTTTCGATTTTGGTTTTTCAAAGAGCAAACCAATTTTCGATTAATCGAAACCAAATTTTTTTGATAAAAAATTGAATTCTCACCTCTAATTGGAATGAGACAGAAGGAGTCGTATAAAAATGCATATAACCCCATTGTATTTGGAGGTTTTGGCATTTGTACCCCTATACACTATGAAAATATGCAGATGACATCTATCATGTATCGAGGGCCTATTGTGAGAATTATTTAGGCGCTAAAAATAAGTAAATTTTTATAGAGGAGGTAAGTCGACTGGCAATTTCCAAAATTCAGGGGTGTCGAAAATTCAAAGAGGTAGTTAAGATATATATTAGTGAGACTCTCGTCATTAACTCGAATTTTTTATTAAACTGATTTTTCGATATAATATTAGAATAGATTGTAACATGAGATCACGAGTTCGATATCCAAATATACATTAGTGATCTAATAGACCTTGTATCATAAGTTTGGATTTTGATATTTAAGAACCCAAAACAATTACTACATTTAAATCATGGATTATATTATTGTTAATTGATTTTGAGTTAGTTAGTCGTCTAAAGTTTAATATGATCATACATTCAATTTGTCACCATCATCAGCAATCTAGCACTTCTTATCTTAGCTCGTACTCCTTGTCAAATGTTTGTTGAAACATGTTTTTTTTTTCCTTCTCATTTTGATTTCATACATCATGATTAATTCTCTTAGCTAGTTTGGTAGTTGACTAATCAATTCCCACGCACAAACATAGATACAAGTCGTACATGATTTAAGATATACACGTGTTGGTGGTGCAATAGTGGAACCAATAAGAGAGCTAGGCAGGCAGGACGATACATATATACCCCATTTAACCATCTGTTATGCCCCTATTTTTTCCCACCCAATTTGGTAATTTATGAAAAATATGTGTAATTTCATACTTATATATTCTAATATTCATTTAACTCATTGTTCATTTAGATTGTGCTAGCATCTATACATGGTAAATCTCACCCAAAACATCTTCAATAGTTAACTACATCAAATGGACAAACCAAAACGAGAATATTTGGTCAGCTAAGGGCCTATTCCGTCGCAAAAGTGATTATCTGCGACGGAATCCGTCGCATTAATATAATTATTAAAAATAATTCAAACTCTAAACCCTAATCCTTAACCGTATGGACGAACTTTAAAACCTTACATTCATCATCCAAATATCACAACTGAATAAACGAGATATAAATCATCTATATCATTAGAAGATAACAAATAATCGAAACATTAGTTATGCTACGATTTATGGCTTATATATATTTGATACATTTATAATTTAGATACGATAAATTAATTCATAATATATAACATATTGACATCAAACAGAATATTAATGAAATTTAAATTTTATTACACAGAGTATTAAGAAAAATTCATTTAATGATTTTTACATATAAAATAATCATGTTATATGCTAAAGTTTGAAATCATTACCCAAAATTAAGATAATTACAAGTTAAAAGTTTTATATGCGTTTCAATGCATTTCAAGTGAGAAGTTTTCATTAATTTATCGTACCTAAATTATAAATGTATCAAACATATGTAAGACGTGAGTGGTAGCGTAATTAATCTTTGGTTTATTTGTTATCTTTTAAATAGTGACATTTGGATGATGAACGTAAGGTTTTGAAGTTCGGGTATAGGGTTAAGGATTAGGGTTTAGGTTTAGTTTAGGGTTTGGATGAATTTTAATAATTACATTATTACGACGGATTCCGTCGTAAAGTTAATATTTTGCGACGGAATCCGTCGCTTAATCTTTAAAGTATATATAATTTTATTTCGATATATATAATTTTTTTTTAAGTATATAAATGTTATTTGCGACGGATCCGTTGCTAAGTAAGAAATTTTGTGACGGGATCCGTCGTTGAACTAAGTTAATTTAAAGTATAACTTCACCAGCCGCCGCCCGCTTCCCCTTCCTCCCTTTCCTTTCTCCTCTTCCTCTACTCCTCTTTCCCCCCATCGCCGCCATCCTCCGCCGGTCGACCTCGTAGTCAACGCGTAGCCGTCCCGCCAACACCACCAACAACGACGTCGCCACCAACGTCGCCACCATGCGCAGCCGTCCTCTCTCCCCCCCGCGAACACCGGCGCGAACATTGCCAACCGGCCGATGTGAACACCGACGTCACCAACGCCAACGCCATCCTCCGCCGACCGACCTCCCGCCAACGCCGGCCAAGCAACAACTTCCCACCAACGCGCCGCCGTCCCAGCAGCCGATCTGCCACCAACGCCAACACTGTTAACTTCCACCGTGGCCGACATCGCCACCAACGCGAACACCGACGTCGATCTACAGAGATAAAGGTAACATCCGCTCGACGATGATTTTATCATTTAGTTCCACTTTGGGTTCATGACTTCGTTGGTTTAGTTTCCTTTGATTCTGCTGATCCTTATTAGTGTAACTCTTGCACTGATGTACGATTGGTGTGGGCGGGATTAAGTGTACTATCCTGCATGCACCGGTATGGTTAATCTAAGTCCTTCCTAGAATTTGGTTCATGTGCTAATATACATGTTAAAGTACTAGACTAATGGCTGTTAGTTTAGGTAGATTATGTACTTCAGAAATATCTGCCTAGTGGGAAACTTATTTTGATTATGTACTGACCGAACAGCCCACCAACACCGACGCCACATCAACGCTGGTGATGATTTCCTTTCAGTTCGTTTCTGTTTTGTTGAGGACAATGCTTGTGATGCATATGAAAGAGATGATTTCCATTATTATCCTTGATGAGGACCACTACAAAAAAATACTACGACGGATCAATTCCGTCGCTAAATGATCCAATCTACGACGGATCCGTCGTAAAACAAAATATGTGAAAAAAAATGAAAAGAAATAAAATTACGACGGAAAGTCAATATCCGTTAAAAAATAAAACAATCTTACGACAGATTCCGTCGCAAACATGCATAGGATAAAATTATGAAAAGTGAATTAAGTTTTTGCGACAGAATCCGTCGCAAAAACAAGCTGCATGCAAAAAAAATTTCCCAAATTTTTCCTAAGTATTGGGAAGATAGTGTTTTGCGATAGAATCCGTCGCAATATACTTAGAAAAGTTTTATCTAAAACAATATTAAGACGGATTCCGTCGTAAAAATACATAGGATAAAATTATGGAAAAATATTAACAATGAATTAAGTTTTTGCGACGGTTTCCGTCGCAAAATATGCAAGCTTTTTTCCCAAATTTTTCGTAAGTGTTGGGAGAACGGTAGTTTGCAACGGAATCCGTTGCAGTACACTTAGAAAAGTTTTATCTAAAACAATATTACGACGGATTCCGTCGCAAAAATACATAGGATAAAATTATGAAAAAATATTAACAGTGAATTATGTTTTTGCGACGATTTTCGTCGTAAAATATGCAAACTTTTTTCCCAAATTTTTCCTAAGTGTTGGGAAGACAGTGTTTTGCGACGGAATCCGTCGCAGTATAATTACGAAAAATAGTTTGTTCGGAAAAAATACTTCGAAGTGTGTAATAAAATTTAAATTTCATTAATAAAATTTTATGCTATACATTATGAATTAATTTATCAAACCTAAATTGTAAATGTATGAAAGGTGTATAAAACATCAATTGTAGCATAATTAGAGATTGGATCATTTGTTAGCTTATAAATAATTATATAGATGATTTATATATCGTCTATTTGATATTGACATTTGGATGATGAATATAACGTTTTAAATCTCGGACATACGGTTAGGTTAAGGGTTAGGGTTTATGTTTAGGGTTTAGGGGTTGGTTTATTTTTAGAAAATACATTTGCGACGGAAGCCGGATTCCGTCGCAAAAGATAAATATTAGGAAAAATTTTAGTGTTTAGGTTTATTTTAATAATTATCTTGCTGCGACAGATTCCGTTGCAGATATATAAAAATATTTGTTTAAATATTAAAACCTAGTATTACGACGGATCCGTCGCAATACTTGGGTCTTCTGCGATGGATTCCGTCGTAAAACTAGGTTAAAATTTTTTTTAATGAAGGTCTACGACGGAATCCTTCGCAGAACGCTGTATATATATGCAGCGGCTGCTTTCCCTCCCTCCCTTTCCTTTCCTCACCTCATTTCTTGCCGTTGCCGCCGTTTGCCTTCGACGTCCACCGCCGTCGCTGCTGTCACTGCCTTCCACTCGTCGCCTGGAGGCTGCCCCTTGCCGCTGCCGTCCCCAGCGAGCCACCGCTTGCCGCCCCGCCTCGCAGCGAGCCCTCGCCGCCCTTGCCGCCCCGCCTCGTCGCCGCTTGCCGCCACCCCCTTGCCGTAAGTTGCCGTCTCGCCTCACCGCCCTTCCCAGCTTGCCGCTACCCCCTCGCCGCCCTTGCCTCCAGTCCCTAGACACAGCTTACCGCCCCGTCTCGCCGCCTTGCCAGTGAACAGCCACCCGCTTGTCGCCCCGCCTCGTCGCCCTGCCCAGTGAACAGCCACCTGCTCGTCACAGCTTGCTGCCCTGCCTCGTCGCCCTACCCGCCACGCCGTCCTGTCAAGTGAGTCTTTTACTGCTGAATTGTACTATGATGGCTGAATTGTGCTGAATTGTGCATAATATTACTGAATATATTGTACTGCTGAATTGTGCTTTGGGGATGTGATGGTTGGATTGTTAGTTAGGATAATGTGGTTGTTTTGCATAATACTGAATCA
>JAOVYX010019395.1:0-18574 GCA_035668315.1 Drosera spatulata | reverse complement strand
CATGAACTGACTCTTCTACAGTTTGTGTTTCCTTGTTGAATACTCTGAAGGCTTTACTGCATATGGAATACCCTAGAAATATTCCTTCACTTGTCTTGGGGTGAAATTTTCCCAAGTGTAGTCTATCATTGTTGTGAACATAACACTTACGTCCGAATACATGAAAGTACTTGACGATTGGTGTCTTTCCTTTCCATATTTCATATGATGTTTTGTTATGTTGTTTAGTAATGTGGCATCTATTTTGCACATAACAAGCAGACTTACTACTTCAACCCAAAAGCTCTTTGAAAGGTCTGCATCAGAGAGCATTGTCCTTGCTGCCTCAATGAGGGTTCTGTTTTTCCTTTCTACAACATCATTTTGTTGTGGTGTTCTAGGTGTAGAGAAGTTATGCTTGATGACATGATCATCATAGTATTTGTCAACTCCGGATTGATCAAATTCTGTGCCATGATCACTCCTAGTTGTTACCACATCCAAACTCTTTTCATTTGTACTTTTTTGAGGAACCTAGTTAGCAGACTACAAGTTTCACTCTTCTTATGTAAGAAAATTACCCGAGTATATCTTGAGTAATCGTATACAATTACTAGTGTATATCTCTTCCTATTCAAGCTCTCTACTTCTATTGGTACGAACAGGTCCATGTGCCGTTGTTCAAAAACTCTTGTGATTTTTCTTTGATTCACAGGTTTGAAACTTGCCCTAGTCTGCTTTCCTTCTTGACAAGGTCTGCATAGTTTATCCTTCTTGAACTTAATTTGAAGAAGACTCCTTACTAGGTTGTATGAGGATAATTTTGCCATTGTTTTAAAGTTTAGATATGCTAACCTCTTATGCCATTGCCAATTTGTGTCATCTGCATCCTTAGTGTAAAAGAATATGACTTGTGCAGACTGTGATAAGTTGAAGTCTACTGCATAGATGTTTCCTAATCTATGACCTATCAGTTTGACTTCTTTGGACACTTTATCTATGACTTTACAAGTGTCATTAGTAAAAGCCAATTCGTAGTTCTTGTCACACAGTTGGCTAATGGAAAGTAAATTATGTTCAAGCCCTTTAACATAAGCAACATTCCTAAAGATCAAGGAACCTGTACCAAGGGTTCCATAATCTTTAGTTTTACCTACATTGTTGCCTCCAAACTAACTAGCGGACCTTCTTCTTTCCTGATATCCTGCAATATTTTCTTGTTCCCTATCATGTGCCCTGAGTAACCATTATCCAGATACCATGCTTGAACCTGTATTTCCTGCAATCGCATATGCAGTATTTGTACATGGTACCCATGAACATGTGTCCTCATTTGTTAGTCTTAGGTGTCCACACTTGAATAGGTTTCTTGTGTGGTACCCAACAGTGAGAAGCTTTGTGGTCGAGCTTGCCACAACTATAGCGGTAGACCTTTGGTTTATCCTTAGGTTGTCTGCTTGGATGTTGCCATCCACTCTTCTGCATACTGCACATGCAGCAGTGTTGTCTGTATGGTCTCTTTGGAACACAAGGAGAACCCCTATTCCATATAGAATAATTCGGAGCAAATTGAGATTTCCCAAATCTCCTGCCAGTTAGATAACGAGTTATATACTCATTTCTTTTGACAATATGCGCGTGAGGGGGTTTCTTGTCTTTTGCAGTAGAGGGATTCCTTTTCTGCACAGGCTTTCTAGATGGGTCAACCTTTATAGGTTGCACAGTAGAAACCTCACTGGTCTGCATCCTGATTGCAGACGTTTCACCCTGTTGCAAGACTTTGATAGAGACATTTTTTTGTCTCTTTAATACTGGCTGCAGACGAGTTTGACTCATGTAAGTGAACCTTTTCATCAGGCCAACTCTTGTATCCAAGCCCAGACCTATCCCATGGATATTATCCTGAGATCAATGCTTTTTACAGATCCAGAGACTTACCATTCCACATATCTACTTGGGCTTGAAGCTAAGTATTTTTCTTGATGAGTGTGTCCACCATTTAAGAGAGAAATTTGACTTTCTCTTCTGATTCACTGAGTTTCTTGTCTACCATATTTAACTGACTTTGTAAGTCGTTAACTTCTTGATAGGCAAGATTGTAATTCTCTTTGAGATTTACAATCAACTCAATGTTCTCTTTATTCTCTCTTGAGAGAGTAATAAAGCTTTCAGAGGTCTCTTGAAGAGCCTCTTTCAGTTCCTCATTTGAGGCATCAGATTGGAGAAGTCAAATACCTTTTTGTCGTCATCAAACTTGGCCATGAGACACAGTTGAACATTTGAGATCGTTTCTTCTTCATAGTTTGAGGTTTTCAAGTGTTTGAGGTTGTTTCTAGTGTTTCTATCCTTTTAAAGTGTTTTTGAGTGTTTTAACCTCATTTCAAAGCTCTTTAAAAGTTTCTTACGTTTTCAAGTTATTTGAGACTCTTTTATGGTGTTCCTACCACTTTTCATTCGTTTTTGTGTGTTTTGAAGAGATCTTAGTTTTTTTTTATCATTTTCTTTTGCCTTTTGAATTGTTTTTGAGTGTTTTAAGCTCATTCCAAGGGTCTTTTCATAGGTTCTTGTGGTTTCAAGTTATTTGAGTTATTTTTATTGTGTTTTTGCTTTTTCAAGTGGTTTTGAGTGTTTCAAGGTAATTTCAAGGCTCTTTTGATAGATTCTTGCATTTTCAAGCTAGTTGAGACTGTTTTATGGTGTTTTTACTACTGTTCATTCGTTTTTCTGTGTTTTGAAGATACTTGATATGTTTTTATCTTGTTTTTTTAGCCGTTTCAAGTGTTTTTCAGTGTTTGATAGTCATTTCAAGGCTCTTTTCATAGTTTCTTGCATTTCAAAGTCATTTTGAGGTTATTTATGGTGTTTTTAGCCTTTTTATCTGTTTTTGACTGTTTTAAGGTCAGTTCAAGGCTCTTTTCGTAGTTTCTCGCTTTTTCAAGTAGTCTGAGGTTCTTTTATGGTGTTTTTAGCCTTTTCATGCGGTTTTGAGTATTTTAAGCTCATTTCAAGGCTCTTTTAAAAGTTTATTGCGTATTCAAGTTATTTGAGGCTGTTTTATTGTGTTTTTACCACTTTCCATTCGTTTTTGTGTGTTTCGAAGAGATTTTACTTGTTTTTATCGTACTTTTTGCCATTTGAAGTGGTTTTGAGTGTATTCTGCTTAATTAAGACTATGTTCACAGTTTCTTGGGTTTTCAAGTTATTTGAGTTGTTTTTATCGTGTTTTTAGTTTTTTTAAGTGGTTTCGAGTGTTTCAAGCTCATTTCAAAACACTTTCGATAAATTCTTACATTTTCAAGCTATTTGAGGTTGTTTCATGGTGTTTTTACCTTTTTTATTCTTTTGTTTTTTTTTGTGTTTTGAAGAGATTTGTGTTGTTTTTATCTTTTTTTTAGCCTTTTCAAGTGTTTTTAAGTGTTTTAAGCTCATTTCAAGGCTCTTTCATAGTTTCTTGCGTTTTCAAGTTATTTGCTTTTGTTTATGGAGTTTTTGCCCATTTCATATGTTTTTGAGTGTTTTAACGTCATTTTAAGGCTCTTTTTGTACTTTCTTGAGTTTTCAAGTTTTGTAAGGTTGTTTTATGGTGTTTTTAACCTTTTCATGTGTTTTTGAGTCTTTTAATCTCATTTGAAGGCGCTTGTAGAAGTTTCTTGCGTTTTCAAGTTATATTTGAGGCTGTTTTATGATGTTTTTACCACTTTCATTCGTTTTTGTGTGTTTTGAAGAGATTTGAATTGTTTTTATCATGTTTTTTGCTTTTTTAAGTGTTTTAAGGTCATTTCAAGGCTCTTTTAATAGATTCTTGCGTTATGAAGCTATTTGAGACTATTTCATGGTGTTTTTGCCACTTTTTATTCTTTTTTTTTTTTTGTATTTTGAAGAGATTTGAGTTTTTTTAATCTTGTTTTTAACCTTTTCAAGTGTTTTTGAGTGTTTTAAGCTTATTTCAAGGCTCTTTTAATAGTTTCTTACGTATTGAAGTTATTTGAGGTTATTTTATGGTGTTTTTAGCTGTTTTATGTGTTTTTTTGGTGTTTTAACGTCATTTGAGGCTCTTTTCGTAGTTTCTTGAGTTTTTATGTTGTTTGAGGTTGTTTTATGGTGTTTTTATCCTTTTTAGTGTTTTTGAGTGTTTTAAGCTCATTCCAAGGCTCTTTCAAAGTTTCTTACCTTTTCAAGTTATTTGAGGCTGTTTTATGGTGTTTAACAACTTTTAATTCGTTTTTGTGTGTTTTGAAGAGATCTGAGTTGTTTTTATCATTATTTTTGCCCTTTTTAAGTGTTTTTTGAATGTTTTAAGCTCATTTCAAGGGTCTTTTTTCATAGTTACTTGCGTTTTCAAGTTATCTGAGTTGTTTTTATGGTGTTTTTAGCCTTTACAAGTAGTTTTGAGTGTTTCAAGGTCCATTTTCAAGGTTCTTTTGATAGATTCTTGCATTTTCAAGCTATTTGAGGTTGTTTTAAGGTGTTTTTACCACTCTTCATTCGTTTTTTTGTGTTTTGAAGTGAGTTAAGTTGTTTTTATCTTATTCTTAGCCTTTTCATGTGTTTTTAACTGTTTTAAGTCATTTCAAGGCTCTTTTTATAGATTCTTTTGTTTTCAAGCTTTTTGAGGCTTTTATATGATGTTTTTTCCACTTTTTATTCGTTTTTTGCGTGTTTTGAAGAGATTTGAGTTGTTTTTATGGTGTTTTTAGCCTTTTCATATGTTTTTGTTTGTTTTGAGGTTGTTTTACTGTGTTTTTAACCTTCTCATGTTGTTTTGAGTGTTTCAAGGTCATTTCAAGGCTCTTTTCATAGTTACTTCCGTTTTCAAGTTGTTTGAGTTGTTTGAGTTGTTTCTATTGTGTTTTAGAGTGTTTTAAGGTCATTTTGAAAAGATCTAAGGCTGTTTTATGATTTTCATAAGCCTTTTTCATTTATTTTTGAGGTTTTTAATAGATATGAATTGTTTTTATCGTGTTTTTAGTCTTTTGAATTTTTTTATTTTATTTTTTTATGGTGTTTTTAGCCTTTTCATGTTTTTTAAAGTGTTTTAAGGTCAATTCAAGCTCTTTTGATAGTTTCTTGCGTTCTCACGTTATTTGAAGTTGTTTTATGGTGTTTTTACCACTTTTCATTCGCTTTTGTGACTTTTAAAGAGATTTGAGCTGTTTTTACGGTGTTTTTGGCCTTTTCATGTGTTTTTGAGTATTTTATAATCATTTCAAGGCTCTTTTCATAGTTTCTTGCATTTCCAAGAGATTTGAGGTTGTTTTGAGATGTTCATAAACCTTTTTCATTTGTTTTGAGGTTTTTAAGATATTTGAGTTGTTTTAATGGTGTTTTTACCCTTTTCATTCTGTTTTGAGTGTTTTAAGGTCATTTCAAGGCTCTTTTGTTAGATTCTTGCGTATACAAGTTATTTGAGGGGTTTTTCATGCTGGTTTTAGTCTTATCATGTGTTTTTAAGTGTTTTATGGTCATTTTATGGTTTTTTTTTTGTTTCTTACCATTTCAAGTTATTTGAGATTGTTTTATATTGTTTTTAGCCATTTCATTTGCTTTTGAGTGTTTTAAGGTTATTTCCACGCTCTTTTGATAGTTTATTGCGTTTTCAAGTTATTTGAGGTTGTTTTATGATGTTCATAAGCCTTTTTCATTTCTTTTGAGTTCTTTTTATAATTTCTAAAGCCTTTTCAAGTGTTTTTTAGTTTTAAGGTTATTTTAAGGCTTTACTTTTTATAGATTCTTGTGTTTTTCAAGTTATTTGAGGCTGTTACCTAGTTTCTTGTGTTTTTTAGTTGTTTAAGGTTAGCTATTGGTATTTTAAGCCTTTTTATGTGTTTTTAAGCGTTTTATGGTAATTTCAAGGCTCTTATCATAGTTTCTTGCCTTTTCAAATTATATGAGGATGTGTTATAGTGTGTTTAGCTTTTTCATGTGTTTTTTAGTGTTTTAAGGTCATTTCAAGGCTCTTTTAATAGTTTCATAGCGTTTTGATGAGATTTGAGTTGTTTTTATGGTGTGTTTAGCCTTTTCGTTGGTTTTTACGTGTTTTGAAGAGATTTGAGTTGTTTGTTTATGGTGTTTTTAGCCTTTTCAAGTGTTTTTGATTGTTTTAAGGTCATTTCAAGGTTATTTTCGGTTTTTCTTGTGTTTTCAAGTTATTTGAGGTTGTTTTCTGGTGTTTCTAGCCTTTTCATGTGTTTTTTAGTGTTTTAAGCTCATTTCAAATTTCTTTTCATAGTTTTTTGCGTTTTCAAGTTATTTGAGGTTGTCGTATGGTGTTTTTAGCCTTTACATGTATTTTTGGGTATTTTAAGTCTTTCAAAGTTTTTTTTGACTATTTTATGGTGTTTTTAGCCTTTTCATGTGTTTTTCAGTGTTTTAAGGTCAATTCAAGACTCTTTTGATAGATTCTTGCGTTTTCAAGTTATTTGAGGCTGTTTTATGGTGTTTTAATCACTTTTGATTCGTTTTTGTGAGTTCTAAAGTGATTTGAGTTGTTTTTATGGTGTTTTTAGCCTTTTCATGTGTTTTTGAGTATTTTAAGATCATTTCAAGGCTCTTTTCATAGTTTCTTGCGTTTCCAAGAGATTTGAGGTTGTTTTTAGATGTTCATAAGCCTTTTTCATTTGTTTTGAGGTTTTTAAGATATTTGAGTTGTTTTAACGGTGTTTTTAGCCTTTCCATGCTGTTTTGAGTGTTTTAAGGTAGTTTCAAGGCTCTCTTGTTAGATTCTTGCGTTTTCAAGTTATTTGAGGTTATTTTATGATGATTTTAGCCTTTTCATGTGTTTTTGAGTGTTTTAAGGTCATTTCATGGCTGTTTTCAGTGTTTCTTTTGTTTTCAAGTTATTTCAATTGTTTTTTTTTTTTTGTCTTTTTAGCCTTTTCAAGTGTTTTTTAGTGTTTTAAGCATATTTCACAGCTCTTTTTCATAGTTTCTAGCGTTTTCCAGTTATTCGAGGTTGTTTTATGGTGTTTTTGGCCTTTTCATGTGTTTCTGAGTGTTTTAAGGTTATTTCATGGTTGTTTTCATTGTTTCTTGCATTTTCAAGTCATTTGAGTTATTTTTATGGTGTTTTTTTCTTTTTCATATGTTTTGCAATCTTTTAAGACCATTTCATGACTCTTATTGAAGTTTTTTTAAGTTATTTGAAGTTTTTTTTTATGACTTTTCATTTTTTTTGTGTGTGTTTTGAAGATATTTGAGGTTTTTATGGTGTTTTTATCCTTTTCTAGTGTTTTTGAGTGTTCTGAGATGATTTCATGGCTGTTTTCATTGCTAATTGCGTTTTCAAGTTATTTGAGGTTCTTATATGGTGTTTTTAGCCTTTTCATGTGTTTTTGATTGTTTTATGCTCATTTCAAGGCTCTTTTCATTGTTTCTTGCGTTTTCAAGTTATTTGAGGTTGTATGGCATTTTTATCACTTTTCATTCGTTGTTGTGTATTTTTAAAAGATTTGAGTTGTGTTTATGGTGTTTTTAACCTTTTCATGTGTGTTAGAGTGTTTTAAGCTCATTTCAATGCCGTTTTCGTATATTCTTGCATTTTTCATGATAATTAAGCCTGTTTTATGGGGTTTTTAGCCATTTCATGTATTTTTAAGGTTTTTAAGGTCATTTAAAGGCTCTTTTGATAGATTCTTCCATTTTCAAGTTTTTGAGGTTATTTTTGGTGTATTTCGCTTTTTCATGTGTTTTTGAGTGTTTTAAAGTCATTTCATGCCTCTTTTCGTAGTTTCTTGCGTTTTCAAGTTATTTGATGTTGATTTGTGCTATTTTTGACCCTTTCATATGGTTTTGAGTGTTTTAAGGTCATTTCAAGGCTGTTTTGGTAGAATCTTGCATTTTCTAGTTAGTTGAGATTGTTTTACGGTGTTTTTATGGTGTCTTTAGCCTTTTCATGTGTTTTAGAGTGTTTTAAGCTCATTTTAATAGTGTTTTAATAGATTTTTGTGTTTTCAAGTTAATTAATCCTGTTTTATGGTGTTTTTAGTCTTTTAATGTCTTTTTAAGTGTTTAAGGTCATTTCAAGGCTCTTTCGAGTGATTATTGTGTTTTCAAGTTATTTGAGGTAATTTTGTGGTGTTTTTGGCCTTTTCATGTGTTTTCGAGTGTTATTATAAGGCTCTTTTCGTAGTTTCTTATGTTTTCCAGTTATTTGAGGTTGTTTTGAGCTGTTTTTAGCCCTTTAATACGCTTTTGAGTGTCTTAAGGTCATTTCACGGTTGTTTTGATAAAGTCTTGTGTTTTCAATTTAGTTGAGGTTCTTTTAGAGTGCTACTAGTTTCAACCGTTTTTGTGTGCGTTGAAGCAATTTGAGTTGTTTTTATGGTGTTTTAAACCTTATGTATTTTTGAGTGTTTTAAAGTCATTTGAAGGCTTTTTTCGTAGTTTCTTGCATTTTCAAGTTATTTGAGGTTGTTTCGTGATTTTTTATCCTTTTCATGTGGTTTTTTAAGCTCATTTCAAGGCTCTTTTCATAGTTTCTTCAGTTTTCAAATAATTTGAGGTTGTTTTGTGGTATTTTTAGCCTTTTCATGTGGTTTTGAGTGTTTTAAAGTCATTTCAAGGCTCTTTTGATAGATTCTTGCATTTTCAAGTTTTTTTATGCTGTTTTATGGTGTTTTTACATTTTTTTTTCATTCGTTTTTGTGTGTTTTGAAGAGTTTTGAGTTGTTTCTATAGTGGTTTTAGCCTTTTGAAGTGTTTTTCAGTGTTGTAAGCTCATTTCAAGGGTGTTTTCATAGTTTCTTGCGTGTTATAGTTATTTGAGTTGTTTTTATGGTGTTTTTATCCTTTCAAGTGCTTTTGAGTGTTTTAAGTTCATTTCAAAGCTCTTTTCACAATTTCTATCGTTTTCAAGTTATTTGAGGTTGTTTTGTTGTGTTTTTAGGCTTTTCATGTATTTTCGAGTATTTAAAGGTCATTTCAAGGCTGTTTTCATTGTTTATTGTGTTTTCAAATTATTTGTGTTTTTTTTTAGTCTTTTCATGTGTTTTCAGTGTTTTAAGTTAATTTCATGGCTCTTTTGATCGATTCTTGTATTTTCAAGTTATTTGAGGCTGTTTTATGATGTTTTTATAATTACTCCTTCGTTTTTATGTGTTTTGAAAGGATTTGAGGTTTTTATGGTGTTTCACAAGTGAGTTGATGAAATTTGAGTTATTTTTTTTTATGTTTTTATCCTTTCATGTGTTTTTGAGTGATATAAAGTCATTTCAAGGCTCTTTTAGTAATTTCTTGTGTTTTCAAGTAATTTCAGGTCATTTTATGGTGTTTTTATTCTTTTCAAGTGTTTTTAGGTCATTTCAAGACTCTTTTAACAGTTTCTAGCGTTTTCAAGTTCTTTGAGGTTATTTTATGGTGGCTTTTTGCCTTTTCATGTGTTTTTGAGTGTTTTAAGGTCATTTTGAAAGCTATTTGCATTGTTTCGTGCGTTTTCAAGTTATTTGAGTTGGTGTTATGGTGTTTTTAACCTTATCAAGTATTTTTGAGTGTTTTAAGTTCATTTCATGGCTCTTTGGAATGATTCTTGCATTTTTCAAGTTATTTGAAATTGTTTATGGTGTTTTTATCACTTTTCATTCGTTTTTGTGTGTGCTTATCACTTTTCATTCAGTTTTGAAAGTCATTGCAATGCTCTTTTCGTAGTTTCTTGTGTTTTCAAATTATTTGAGGTTTTTTTTTGTGGTGTTTTTAGTCCTTTCATATGGTTATGAGCGATTTAAGGTCATTTCAAGACTATTTTCATGGAATCTTACATTTTCAAGTTAGTTGAGGTTGTTTTACGATGTTTTTATCACTTTTTATTTGTTTTTATGTGTGTTGAAGAGATTTGAGTTGTTTTCATGGTTTTTTAAGCCTTTACATGTGTTTTTAATTGTTTTAAAATAATGTCAGGGCTTGTTTCGTAGTTTCCTGCATCTTCAAGTTATTTCAGATCGTTTAGTGGTGTTTTTAGCCTTTTCAAGTGGTTTTGAGTGTTTTAAGGTCATTTCAAGGCTCTTTTGATAGATTTTTGTGTTTTTACGTTGTTTGAGGCCGTTTTATTTTGTTATTACCACTTTTCATTCGTTTTTGTGTGTTTTGAAGAAATTTGAGTTGTTTTGATGGTTTTTTTAGCCTTTTGAAGTATTTTTTATTGTTTTATGCTCATTTCAAAGGTCTTTTCTTAGATTCTTGCATTTACAAGTTATTTGAGACCGTTTATTTTGTTTTTACCACTTTTCATTTGTTTTTGTGTGTTTTGAAGTGTAATGCCCCTAAAATTTCATGCAAATTTAACTTCTAAAACCGCATTAAAAGAGAAGTTTCCAGGATGAAACTTTCTAAAAGTTGGGAGTGATGTAATACCCCGAAAATTTTGTATTTAAAATATATGATGTATTAATGAATGAACGTATAATACAACATTAAACTTAACATTATATATAATAACAAACGAATAAAATACAACGTTAAACATAACGTTATATAATCGATAAACGTATGAATAAAAATAACGAATGCATGACGTTATAACGAAACGTTACACGAGCCTACAAATAATATAACAAATACTTATCGTTGAACATAACATTATAAGGAAATAACGTACGTATTTAATAAGCGTACGTGTTGAATATAATAAACGTATAATGTTATAACAATATAATAAACGTATCTCAGCTAATAAAATACAGTCCCGGAAACAATCGAGATTCTCGACGAACCAAACGTTATTAAGTCAGAAATAATTTTGCCTATTTGTGGGCATACCTTTCGACGAAATATTAAGACGAAATATGGATAAAAATAAACTGACGAAAATCAAACGAGGGAACGCATTTAAATAAAAACATTCCACCGCCATTTCCCCACAATCTCCTACAACTCACGCCGCGCCTTTGATTCCTGCACACGGTTGGTTCCTTGCTCCGCCCACCATGAATCGCGCTCAGGTCTCTCAAATCACACACAGCACCGCGACCACACCACGCTTCACATCACCATCATCATGCTTCTCTCCTCCCCCGGTTTCATCATCTCATGAACACAACCTCGCTATTATCATCTGCGCCTTCATTTCCCTCATAGCAAACCATCACCACACCGCCATGAACATCATCACCACCAGCTTGCCACTTACGACTCACGAACACCACCACATCATCGTCAAGCAGTCGTAGTAGCAAGGACGAGGGGGAAACATTACGGCGAGGTGGGGAGGAGTCGGGACAGCCAGGAGGAAACCAAAGGGCAAGAACACATCGAGGAAACGAACTCTTGAGGTAATCTAACCCGATACGAGACGTTTATATTCGTTCATGAGCTCGTTTCCCATTCGTACGCTATTGAATCATGTTCGAGCTGTGGAATGTGCATGGAGGATGAAATATATGTGTTGGTGTCATTGTCGAAGGATTTCGCGAATGGTTGATGTGAATTTCCTGCGTTTTGGGTAACTCAGGACAGTCGCGCCCACGATGGGCTTAGTCGCACCTACGACGCCTCGTCACGCCCGCGACTGGTGCTCGCAACGATTGTCGTGCCCGTAACCATCCAAGTCGCGCCCGCGACCTTGCCTAGCTTACAACAGATACTTTTCGAGGTCGAAATCGACCTCAAGAATCAACCTTAAGGTCTGATCTTGCATATTTCGGCATAAAAATACGTTTGGGAAATATTGAAAGTGATGCATGCGACCATGCAACGCTGAAATCAAAGACGGGGTTCTGTTCTAAAGATAGAACGCCCCTCTGAAATCAAAGGAGCGGGACCCCCGTCCTTGGTGAGCGTATATGCGATATATAAACCTTGTGTATAGAAATGGATATTAAATATGCATGTATGACAATATGACACCTCTAACCGCGCCGTGATAGGTGCAAAATAAACTACTAAGATAATAACAACTCAAATCATACACTACTATGTTTTACAAATAAACGATATGCTCAAATATACAAATACAAGATGATCTATAATGCATGAACAACGCTAAATGAAATCATCATAACGCATGCCTAAGGAAGCATTGAAATGAGTTGGGATTTACACTACGGGACATACGAATAAATGAAATGCAAACCAACGATGAATACCTAATCAAATATAAAGGCTGAAAACTATACATGGATTATGAGCTGTCAAGTCTTCTGTCATGCTTTCTTGAAAGTGTTTTGGAGATTGAGCTCGGCACTACCATCATCTCCCTTTGCTGAAATTGTTGGGAAGAAGGTCGTACTTGGTGTCCCTTCTTAGAATCTATCGAATGTCAAGTGAAAGTCCTAGGGACTGAACTCTAGCCAAACTTCTTAAGTCATCGTCGCGGGTGAACTGAAATTAGCTAGGGAGCGTTGGGCAAACCCCATCCTCTTTGTATGCATACAGCGGCTTCAAGGCCGAACATGGTGGGCCACTAGCTACTCTCTGCAGGGAGGCCTAAATCTATCCCAATGAGAGGCAAATAAATCCCATTGGAAGTGCACTTTATCCACTAAAGTGTAAGGCAGCGTAAAATGAGTGCAAGTACGTACTGGATCGACGGATTCTTGTATCTCGACTGACGATTGACGAGTCTTGTATTCAGAGTCTGTCTATTGAAAACTCTTGGGTCATGGGCCCATGCTAACAAAAATGAACATAAGAAATATGAAACCATACAAATACTCACACGTAGTATGGCATACCTATTTTCCTAAAAAAAGTATAGATGTTTTATTGGTACTCATCGATTCGCCATAGTCGAGGGAGTATCCTGCAAATATGAGGCATATACTATAGGTTACTGAGTTTCGTACTCACGGGTTATGTATTCCGTTTGCAGGTGAGTTATCGAATGATTAGTGAAGACTGTAGATCCTTATAAGTTTTTGGTGATGTTGTAATGAAACCATGATCATTTTGGATATGTATTATATGTGATGTACTAGTCATATCACAAACTATGTAATATTCGTAATAGCTAAACAGCATAAACGGAAGCGTTACAGGTAGTTTCCTTGACTCTCTATACCTTTAAATCGGTTTGGTTTATTTAGCCTTGTCATGAACCGGGTTCGTGATGGCATAACGTCACGTGTCACATGATATGGATCTCGGGGCGTTACATGAAGAGATTTGAGTTGTTTTTACTGTGCTTTAGCCTTTGCAAATGCTTTTGAGTGATTTAAGGTCATTTCAAGGGTCTTTTCATAGTTTCTTGCATTTTCAAGTTATTTGAGGTTGTTATATGGTGTTTTTGGCCTTTTTATGTGGTTTTTGTGTGTTTTAAGGTCATTTCAAGGCTCTTTTGATAGTTACTTGCGTTTTGAAGAGATTTTAGGTTGTTTTGTGATGTTCATAAGACTTTGAGGTTTTTAGGAGATTTGAGATGTTTTTATCATGTTTTGAGCATTTTAAAGTGTTTTAAGCTCATTTCAAGGCTCTTTCATAGTTTCTTACGTTTTCGAGTTATCTGAGCTTGTTATATGGTGTTTTTAGCCTTTTAGTGTGTTTCTGAGTGTTTTAAGGTCATTTCAAAGCTCTTTTGATAAATTCTTGAATTTTCAAGAGATTTGAGGTTGTTTTATGATGTTTGTAGCACTTTTCGTTTGTTTTTAAGTTTTTTGAAACTATTTGGGTGGATTCATGGATTTTAAAGTTATTTGAGGTTGTTTTATGATGTTCATAAGCCTTTTTCATTCAGTTTCGTGTGCTTTAAAGAGATTTGAGTTTTTTAGGGTGTTTTCATCCTTTTCAAGTGTTTTTTAGTGTTTTCAGCTCATTTCAAGGCTCTTTTGGTAGATTATTGCGTTTTCAAGTTATTTCAGGTTGTCATATAATGTTTTTAACTTTTTTCATGTGTTTCTAAGTGTTTTAAGATCATTTCAAGGTTGTTTTCGTTGTATTATGTGTTTTCAAGTTATTTGAGGTTGTTTTATAGTGTTTTTAGTCTTTTCATGTGTTTTTCAGTGTTTAAAGGTCATTTCAAGGCTCATTTCGTGGATCTTGCATCTTCAAGTTACTTGTGGCTGTTTTATGGTTTTTTTACCACTTTTCATTCGTTTTTGTGTGTTTTGAAGAGATTTGAATTGTTTTTTTCATGTTTTTAGCCATTTCTTGTGTTTTTGAGTGTTTCAAGGTCATTTCATGGCTGTTTTTTAGTTATTTGAGTTGTTTCATGGTGTTTTTAGTCTTTTCATGTCTTTTTGATCATTTCAAGGCCCTTTTGATAGATTCTTGCATTTTTCAAGCTATTTGAGGCTGTTTTATGGTTTCTTAAGGTCATTTTAGGGCTGTTTTCAAAGTTACTAATTTTTTCAAGTTATTTGAGGTTGTTTTATGGTGTTTTTAGCTTTTTCATGTGTTTTTGAGTATTTAAAGTCATTTCAAGGCTCTTTTCATAGTTTTTGGCATTTTCATGTTATTCGAGTTTGTTTTATGGTGTTTCTAGCCGTTTCATGTGTTTTTAAGTGTTTTGAGGTCATTTCCAGGCTTTTTTCGTAGTTTCTTGCGTTTTCAATTTATTTGACGCTGTTTTATGGTGGCTTTACCACTTTTCGTTCGTTTTTGTGTGTTTTGAAGAGATTAGAGTTGTTTCTATGGAGTTTTTAGCCTTTTCATTTGTTTTTTTTAGTGTTTTAAGGTTATTTCAAGACTGTTTTCGTTGTTTCTTGCGTTTTCGGTTTATTTGAGGTTGTTTTATGGTGTTTTTAGCCGTTTCATGTGTTTTCAAGTTTTTAAAGGTGATTTCAAGGTTTTTTTTCATAGATCTTCCGTGTTCAAGTTTGCTCGGGTCTAATCATGCTGTTGAGGTTCTCCAAAGTGGTCTGCTCTCCTCATTGTGTTGATTCCAGAAACTGAACTGTTCTAAGCTACAATGTATGGACAAGCTGTTACTGAGTGCTGGCTTTGAGGCTGTTTTATGGTGGTTTTATCACTTTTCATTCGTTTTTTGTGTTTTGATGAGATTTGAGTTGTTTTTATCATGTTTCTAGCCTTTCATGTCTTTTAAGTGTTTTAAGCTCATTTCATGGCTATTTTCATAGTTTCTTACATTTTTCAAGTTATTTGGGGTTGTTTTATGGTGTTTTTAGCCTTTTCATGTTTTTGAGTGTTTTAAGGTCATTTTCTTGAAGGCTCTTTTTGTAGTTTCTAGAGTTTTCAAGTGTTTTTGAGCTTTTTAAGTTCATTTCAAGGCTCTTTTCAAATTTTCTTGTGTTCTCAAGTTATTTGAGGTTATTTTATTATGTTTTTATCACATTTTATTCTTTTTTTTTGTGTTTTGAAGGGATTTGAGTTGTTGTATACTGTTTTTAGCTTTTTAATGTGTTTTTGAGTGGTTTAAGGACATTTCAATGCTCTTTTGATAGATTCTTGCGTTTTCAAGTTATTTGAGGTTGTTTTATGGTGTTTTTATCACCTTCTATTCGTTTTTAGTGTTTTGAAGAGATTAGAGTTGTTTTTATGTTGTTTTTAGCCTTTTCATGTGGTTTTGAGTGTTTTAAGGTCATTTCAAGGCTCGTTTCACAGTTTCTTGCATTTTCAAGTTATGAGGTTGTTTTATGGTGTTTTTATCCTTTTTACATGTTTTTTAGTCTTTTAAGGTCAGCTCAAGCCATTTTTGATAGGTTCTTGTATTTTCAAGTTAGTTGAGGCTGTTTTACATTGTTTCTACCACTTTTCATTTGTTTTTGTGTGCTTTGAAGAGATTTGAGTTGTTTTTATGGTGTTTTTTTTCCTTTTCAAGTGTTTTTGAGTGTTTTCACTTTATTTCAAGGCTCTTTTCATAATTTATTGCATTTGCAAGTTATTTGAGGTTGTTTTATGATGTTTTTAGCATTTTAATGTGGTTTTTAGTGTTATCAGGTCATTTCATGGCTCTTTTGATAGTTTCTTGCGTTTTGAGGAGATTTGAGGTTGTTTTATCATGTTCATAAGTTTTTTCATTTGTTTTTGAGGCTTTTAAGAGATTTGAGTTGTTCTTATGGTGTTTTAGCCTTTTCATGTGTTTTTAAGTGTTTTAAGGTCATTTCAAGGCTCCTTTGATAGATTCTTGCATTTTCAAGTGTTTTAAAACCATTTCAAGTCTCTTTTCATAGTTTTTTCGTTTTCAAGTCATTTAAGCTTGTTTTATGGTGTTTTTAGGCTTTTCATGTGTTTTTCAGTGTTTTATGTTAATTTAATGGCTCATTTGATCGATTCTTGCATTTTAAAGTTATTTGAGGTTGTTTTATTGTGTTTTTCCCCTTTTCAAGTGTGTTTGAGTATGTTAAGATCATTTCAAGGCTCTTTTCGTTGTTTCTTGCGTTTTCAAGTTATTTGAGGTCGTTATATGGTGTTTTTGACATTTTCATGTGTTTTTGAGTGTTTTATGGTGATTTCAAGACTCTTTTCGTTGTTTCTTGCATTTTAAAGCCATTTAATGTTGTTTTTTTGTTGTTTTTACCACTTTTCATTCGGTTTTGTGTGTTTTGAAGGGATTTGAGTTGTTTTTATGGTGTTGTGAACACTTTTCAAGTGTTTTAGAGTGTTTTAAGCTCATTTCATGGCTCCTTTGATAGATTCTTGTGTTTTCAAGTTATTTATGCCTGTTTTATGCTGTTTTTCATGTGTTTTATGGTCATTTCAAGTTGTTTGAGGTTATTTAATAGTGTATTTCGTTTTTTCATGTGTTTTGAGTGTTTTAAAGTCATTTAAAGGTTCTTTTCATTGTTTTTTGGTTTTAAAGTTATTTGAGCTTGTTTTATGGTGGTTTTAGCCTTTTCATGTGTTTCTGAGTTGTTTTAGTTAATTTAATGGCTCTTTTGATTGATTCTTGCATTTTCAAGTTATTTAAGGTTATTTTAACGTGTTTTTGTTCTTTTCATGTGTTTTTGAGTGTCTCAATGTCATTTTGAAGAGATTTGAGTTGTTTTTATGGTGTTTTTAGCCTTTCAATATGTTTTTGAGTGTTTTAAGTTCATTTCAAGGTTCTTTTCATAGTTTCTTTTGTTTTTAAGTTATTTGAGATGTCTTTATGGTGTTTTTAACCTTTTCAAGTGTTTTTGAGTGGTTTGAACTCATTTCAAAGCTCTTTTCATAATTGTCAAGTTATTTGAGGTTGTTTTATGGTGTTTTTAGCCTTTTCATGTGTTTTTGAGTGTTTTAAGGTCATTTGAAGGTTGTTTTCGATGTTCTTTCTGTTTTCAAGTTATTTGAGGTTGTTTTGTGGTGTTTTTACCCCTTTCATGGGTTTTTGAGTCTTTTGAGGTCATTTCAAGGCTTTTTTCGATGTTTCTTGCGTTTCCAAGTGATTTGAGCTTGTTTTACGGTGTTTTTACCATTTTTCATATGTTTTTGTGCTTTTTGAAGTGAATGGAGTTGTTCTTATGTTGTTTTTAGCCTTTTCAAGTGTTTTTGAGTGTTTTCAGCCCATTTCAATGCTCTTTTCACAATTTTCATGTTATTTGAGATTGTTTTATGGTGTTTTTAGCCTTTTCATGTGTTTTTGAGTGTTTTAAGGCCATTTAAAGGCTGTTTTTGTTGTTTCTTGTGTGTTCAAGTTAATTGAGGTTGTTTAGTCGTGTTTTTGTCCCTTTCATGTGTTTTTGAGTGTTTTGAGCTCATTTCAAGGCTCTTTTCGTTGTTGTTTTAGTTTTCAAGTTATTTGACGTTGTTTTATGGTGCTTTTTCCACTTTTCATTTGTTTTTGTGCGTTTTGAAGTGAATGGAGTTGTTCTTAAGGTGTTTTTAGCCTTTTCAAGTCATTTGAGTAGTTTTTATGGTGTTTTAGCCTTTTCAAGTCTTTCTGAGTGTTTTAAGTTCATTTCAAAGCTCTTTTCACAATTTTCAAGTTATTTTAGGTTGTTTTGTGGTGTTTTTAGCCTTTTCATGTGTTTTTGAGTGTTTTAAGGTCATATAAAGGTTGTTTCTTGTGTTTTCAAGTTATTCAAGGTTGTTTTGTAGTGCTTTTAGCCGTTTCATATGGTTTTGAGTGTTTTGAGGTCATTTCTAGGCTCTATTGATAGTTTTTTGGATTTTCAAGTCATTTAAGCTGTTTTTAAAGTGGTTTTAGCCTTTAAAAATGTTTTTGAGTGTTTTCAGCTCATTTCAATGCTCTTTTCAAAATTTTCAAGTTATTTGAGGTTGTTTTATGGTGTATTTGACCTTTTCATGTGTTTTTGAGTGTTTTAAGGTCACTTAAAGGTTGTTTAGGTTGTTTCTTGTGTTTTCAAGTTATTTGAGGTTGTTTTGTGGTGTTTTTAGCCGTTTCATATTGTTTTGAGTGTTTTGAGCTCATTTCAAGGCTCTTTTCGTTGTTTCTTGAGCTTTCAAGTTATTTGAGGTTGTTTTATGGAGTTTTTACCAGTTTTAATCTGTTTTTGAGTGTTTTAAGGTCATTTCGAGGCTATTTTGGTTGTTGCTTGTGTTTTCAAGTTATTTGAGGTTGTTTTGTGGTGTTTTTAGCCCTTTCATGTGTTTTGAGTGTTTCGAGGTCATTTCATGGCTCTTTTCGTTGTTTCTTGAGTTTTCAAGTTATTTGATGTTGTTTTATGGTGTTTCTTCCCATTTTCATTTGTTTATGTGCGTTTTGAAGTGAATGGAGTTGTTCTTATGGTGTTTTTAGTCTTTTCAAGTCATTTGAGTTGTTTTTATGGTG
>JAOVYX010019394.1:0-18575 GCA_035668315.1 Drosera spatulata | reverse complement strand
GAAGTGGAATCCTTTTAATTTATTAATTAGGTTTATAGGAATTATATTAATTGTTTTATTTTGTATATTGTTTTAAATAGGAGACGGCGTTGAAGAGGAAGGTCACATGGTAAGGATGTAGGAGTGCTTTTTGTGTGTTGTTGTTCGAATTCAATTTTTCTCCCACACAAGTCGTGCTTTATCATGTCTGATTCTCCCCCTTATATAAGCAGTATCGATTGCAATCTTCCAGAATATTTCATCTCCTTTTTGAAAACTTACAACTCATATTTTTGGATCCTTCAATTTCATGGTTTTTGAAAATAATTGTTTAAGACGATTTCTTCTCCAAAACGATTTCAGGTTGATTTGTCAAAGTATAAATCAAATCTTTTTAATCTCCAAATTGTATTGTTGATAAACATAGTTTCAAAACTGATTTTCACAAAACGTTTCAAAACTAAGAAAATCATTTTACCAAAAATCCAAGAGATCATAGGATTGATCCTTCCATCTTGCAACATAAGTGACGACTATTGTGACAACATTCTTGTATCGTGATCTTCAAATTCTGTACTAAACACTGCGGCAAATTATCAGTGGATATGAAAGTTGGATCTCTATTTGATATGTCATTGTCAAAACAATTGGGGTTCAACAAACTTTGATAAAGCGATGAGTGATTCAAGAATATCAGTTCTATGTACTGCATTACTCCGACCAATGCTATGATCTGCAGAACTCTCTGGATCCTGTAGCCGATAACTTCAGTCAAACCAAGCACCGCAAACACCAGTTATCGCTACAATGTCCTAACGAGACCATTCAGCAACCAGCTTTGAAGTTTAGGCAAAGTGAACTTGTAATATCCCTGAAACACGCATGTCGACCAGCTTTATGTGTCACAGTGCAGTCCTTCACCTATGACAAAACTTCTACTCTAAATCTAGTTTTCCATCCCATTTCGAGCGTGACTCTCATTTTCAACACTCACAAATATCATACAAGAAAGGCACAATGCAAATATAGTCTTCAACGTTCAGACATAAGGAATTATCAATACATATAGTACTTAGACAGACGACCAAGTGAAACTGCAACAAGGTAGCAATGTAGTCCTACAACAGATCAGGTTTCATAGTGTTGAAATATGAATACTAACACTCCTTCATGGCCAGCTTCATAATGCTGGTTTTTCGAAAGTCGAGACAAGGCACCCGTTTGGCACAAGAATAAAGTCCTAATCCTAATGCTCATTCTTGCTATTCGGACACCAGTACACTGATATGTGATAGTACATCGAGCTATTGACTAGCCGTCAGAAGAATTCCACTACATCGAGTTATATATTGACTAACAATCAGAAGCATTCCACCGGAAGCCAATGGAGAAACTTGGAGTGAGTGATCGCATGTAATGCCACCAGTTTGGCGGCATGTAAAGCATTTCGCCCTCATCCAGTAGGCAGTCTACGAAGTCCAGATCCCTCACTTTGGGAAATTCCATCTCGTCTATGTTATCTAGATCAACCTGAGAAAATAATGTAGGCTCAATAGGCGAATTAGAAGTGAAAACAAAACAGAAATACAGCAAGAGAACTCCAGCGTTCACAGGATGCTGGTCTCCAAGCCAATATCTGGTTTCTTTATCATTATCCACATACTGTTGGATCCAAAAAAGGGAGAAAAAAAAAAGGGTTTTTGAAAGTAAAACTAAGAGCTTGGTCAATTAGGAGGGTTCACTTTTTACCTTGCTTGAATTGCATAGTATAGTTTCGCTGTGCGGATAAAGCTCCTCAGACAAGAAAGCGGGGTAGAGCCGAACATACTTCTTGCCAACCACCTGGAAGACCATAGCGAGATGGATCATTTTCACTGCCTATGCCAGTAACATTATGCTCACACAAGCAGAACGAGATGCAGCTCTTCAGTTAAGTTTGATCACGGAGTTGCATCAAGGGTATTGTACCACCAGAGTCAATTATTCGTTCCATATGATTGCTGAAGGCACATCCATCCTTGCTCCTGCTTCTGCTGAAGATTTCAGCATTTTTTCTTTCTTAGCCCGTTCACTGGTGGTCTAGACACAGGTGGCTATGCCTCCAGTAAATGCGTGCAGATCATTGAGGTTATTAGATCGAACCCTTGGGCTTACACATGCTTTGTTATGTTCGAGCCTGAGAGTTGACCGGTTTAAATGATCCTTTTGGTTTGCAGGCTGCTGTTTGCGTGCTTTGCTTGTTGGGTGATATCTCATAGACATTGGCACGACCCAACACTGGATTACAGGAGGAGTATGGCGAATAATTAGGTCATCTTATCGTAGATATTGCCTCACAAAGCATCACTGCTGAAGGCAAACCACTACCTTGCAGCTAACAAGCTTACGTTTTCCTGTATTCACTTTCCATTACAACAATAACTATTTTCTATAGCTTTACATCAAGGCATAGCAGCAAGAAAAGAAAAGGTTACGGCAGGATCAGTTAACTTGAATTACTTACCTGAGCAATAATATTATGATGAGGATCATGGCACAAGCGAGTAACTACTCCAGCTGGACCAAACCAAGCATTCAGAGGCCTCAACTCTCCACCACCGGCATGACAATAGTCAGGAATAAAAACATCGTTCCGAAGTTCCTTAATCTGAAGTTCGAAGTCGGATCATCACATCAGCAAAAGGGTAGCGAAAAAAAGGAGAATGTGATCCTTTCTACCTATATATAAACAACAAAACATGAAGTCAAAGGTGCGAAATCTACGTACCTGATCAAATAGAGGATGCTGGGAAAGATGGGTTGGAGCCGCTGCACTATCTGGAGACAGAATTATATTAAGGAACTCAGAAAATGTAATAAGTTCCTGGTTCCGCTCTTGAGATAGAGTTGTTTTACCGACCTGCAAGGCACCTCAAACAATCAAGTTCATATCACTAATCAATGCTTGATCAGTAGTTGAAAGAAAAACATTGTTCAAACTCAAATCAAGAAAAGGAGATGGCAAGCGAAACTGAATATCATGGAAGAACAACAATGCAAAATTTTCTCACGCTTATGATCTTTCAGCAAGCAAGTGGTAGTTAATTCAAAATAGACACCCATAGCAGAGATCTGGAGCTGTGATCAAGACATTCTTGACAAACTTGTTTGATCCATGGGAGAAACTCATCCACTAGAAATTGAGGACTGCTTACGACCTGCTGCCAACCTCAATACCTTCCATACTAAACATTTTTAGACCTTCTACCATCAGTTCAGAGTTTCGATAGAGTTAGTTCCATATTAAGTATCAAAGGAGGTCATGGCAAGAAGTCACAACTTCGATCTCTGCTTTTCCCATTTATTGTCACCTGTGATTTATTATGTGGACCTTATTTGACACTCGGTGGGTTGAACTAATACATTTGTTGTCGACGCTTCATGTCCCAAATGGGATTTCGTCTGAGGAAAATATTAGATATACATTCTTGGACCTTCTACCATTAGTTTAGACTTCTGATAGAATTAGTTCCTTGACAAAAACTAGAACATCTCACAGACTAAGGGTAAACATCAAAAATATCCTTTTTGCTTGCATTAAGGGAGTACAATCCTCTTTTAGATTTTTCAAATACACGAATCCTATACTCGATACCAACAAGTAAAAAAGTAACCTTCTCACACAAATTTACTCGGAGTTAAGGATGATACAAGGGTTACACAACCGCTTTCCGAACCGAAACCGATTAATAACGGTTAAATTTTTAGAAGTAAAACCGTTTAATAATTCACAGTTGTTATTCCTTCTAACCTTTTGACCGTCTTTTAGCCGATGGTTATATTTAACCGATTAAGTTAAACCGATTAATAATAATCATTTCACATAATAATATAACATATTATCATTAGTCGAATAACCAAATAACATCAAATAACCAAATCAATCAAAATAGTGTATAACAAACTATTATTTTTATATTTTTCGTAAATGAACCATTTAATGTAATTACTTACTCAAGTTTTTGTCGATAAACCAAATGAAAAACGATTTAGCACCGTTTAGAAACCATTTAATCAATTATCCGTAACCGTTTAATTAACCGAACTAAAATAGTAATTTGTGCGCTGTATGATAACAGATTATAATAGAAAGACATACTAATCTGTAATAGTGATTTTGTAAAACAAAATCTTTCAATAAATCTTTACTTTTATGGTATAAAATCAGTTGGCTGATTTTAAATTAACCACACATTTTCGATTATATAATCCTATATATTATTTATATGTATATCAGACAAGAGATTTTAAATGTGTTAGATTGTTTCACGCAGGTTTTTGAAACTTTTCAACATTTATAGCTAAATTAATTTAAGGATTAAAGCTATAGTACTATTTTCTGCATTGTGCATATTTTATTAGGATTTTTTCCCAAAACTATAAAAACTTGTAAAAAAAAAAACACCAAAAAGATACACAAGGAATCTAAATTCCAAAAACATACAATTCATCCATCTCATTTAAATCCCTAACCATATTTTCATCTTCACCCCAACCCCTACCATCACCCAACCGCCGGCGGGTTCTTGACCGAAATCCGGCCACCGTATCCGAAAACTTGCCTGGAATCCGACCATCATCGTCGGAATCCGACCACCTCGTCGAAGATCTCGCCAAAATCCGGCCACCTCGTCGGAGACATCGTCGGAATCTGGCCACCTCGTCGGAACAAAGTGTCTCATAACTCATACGCTCTATTTCGAAAGAGTACGTCACTTTACTCAGACGTTCAGTTTCGAAATAAAGCGTCACTTTACTCAGCCACTCTGTTTCGAAACAGAAGGTCACTTTACTCGGGCGCTCTGTGTCGAAACGGGACGGCTGAAAGAAAAAACAGAGCTCCTGAAAGGAAAAAATATTTTTATTCGCACATGCTGCACTACAAAAAATATATTCTAATGATAAAGAAAACAATGTCAAAAAAACATAAAACTTTTACAATAAAATCGTTTAACATTTTATCAACATTATTCCTCTCAAACATTTCGTCGAACACCTTCCTTATATCCCTCACCGTCGACATTTCACATATAAATCCACTTGAAAATCCCATGAACCTATCAAACATTGGATTGCAGAGATGTGTCGCGATCAGTGGAATGAGCTATAGCAAAAATCCTTATGGTTATGGCTCATCTGAGAAGACTAACTGATCAGAAGAGTGCTTGAGTTTTATCATGCACCTAAGACTATTATTGTCGAGCACAGAGACGTGGTGGCGAAGGCGACGGAAGGAGACCGAAGGATGAGACGACGACGGAGCGAAGAGCAAGGAGGACGAATGTGGAGGCGGAGAGATCGGACAGAGAGGATGGGAGCCGGAAGAGGAGGAGAATGAGGAGGAAGATAAGACTGTGGGAAGAGAAGACAGAAACGTTCAAATTGTATGTTGTGGAAATTAAATCCCGCATGTATGTTTTTGGAATTAATTTTCAAAACTGTAGGTTTGGATAACTTTCTGTATTTTATTATTTGAAATATATTACTCCCTCCGTACAATTTAAATACAATCATTTGATCGCACACGGGATTTTATATGTGTTGAATTTTTGTGGAATTTAATGAAAAAAGATTTTTTTAAATTTTTTTTTGAGATAGTGGGATTTATTGTATCAGTTGAGACAGGAGATAGTGAACATACTATAACAAAATATGTTTGATTTAATTTTATTTAAGTTAAAAATTTATCAAAAGAGGAAATGTTGCATATATATTGGGACGACCCAAAAAGAAAAAAGTGTTGCATGTATTATGGAAAGGAGGGAGTACTAGATAAAAATTGAACGATAAAGATTAAGAGATGCAAATACCATATCATGTTGTTTGTCATCAAAGATGGTTTGTTGTCTAATATTTTGTCTAATTATATTACATGTATTATGAAACGGAGGGAGTGCTAGATAAAAATTGAACGATAAAAATTAAGAGATGCAAATACCATATCATGCTGTTTGCCATTAAAGATGGTTTGTAGTCTAATGTTTTGTGTAATTATATACTCCTTTCGTCCCATAAAAATACAACGAATTGACTGCACACACTTGTCAAGGTGAACTTTAACTCGCCTTGCACGACGATCCAATGATGCTTTTTGTAAAATTTTCGTGAAACACTAATAATATTTTACCTGGACTAAGAAAATACTTCATAGATAGACTACTATAATCATTTATGAACCGATTGACTGTAATTATTTACACAACCGATTAACCAAAATCCATTAGTAAATGGTTACAGTTTTGAAAATCTTAATCGATTATTAATCATAATGGTTATGATTTTGTTCATCATAACTGAAATCGACTAAAAACCTATTGGGAAAAGTAAATCTAGGATGCATCGAAAATTAACTAGCGCTTTTTCCTTACCTTGTAGTTAAAACAGGAAATTGCCCAACACTTTTGGTATCGCAACGATCTCGTGATTTTCACCCTTTTTACTTTAAGGGATTTTTCACGTAAAAATTTTGATGTCGGTTCTATTTTGGAATGGCGTCGTCGTATTCATATAGCCGACCCCACTTGATAGGATAAAGACTTTACTTGTTGTTAGTTATTATTAAATTACCCCCCCCCCCTTTTTTTTTAAGTCGACATGAAGAAATTTACGTGAAAAATCCCCTAAAAATACAAAGGATAAAAACCACGAGATCATTATGGTACCAAAATATTCACTAATGAGACATTATAAACTTCGTCTCTAAACTGTGTTAGAGGATTACAATCATCAGAATTACTCTCAGTAAGTTTTCTTCTCTACTAGAATAAAATATATACCCGTAAAGGATAACACTCAATATTTTAAACGGAATATCTTTCTCACTCTGGCAGCTTTCCTGTGTTTGTGATACTCTGTCTCTCCCTCTTTCGAGCCTATTTATAGGCTTTGTTGAAGATGTGAACAAGATAAGATCATAGGTGCGAAATATTGCTTGATCTTTCGCCCTCCATATTTTTCGATTTTGTTGTTTTTGTTCCGCGTGTTCAAATGCCCAAGTCACCTTTGTCTGAAAATGAAGACATGGAAGCGCAGAAACACAAGGTGTGCTCATGCATTAAATGCATGTGTGACACAATATGCATATATCTTATATAATATATGCTATTTTGCAGCATCATCCTTTATTTTATTTTTTTTATTTGTTTTCTTATATAATTATCATATCTATATATATATACACGTTATAGTACATGATCCCACCAAGGGATCCTTTTCACACTAACAAAACCCAAACTGAATAACCGAAACCCCACTGATTAACATCCTTAATCGGAGGAGTATATTTGGTCGGATATTATAATTTCTGATACTTAGCATTCCAAATCAATTAAGCTGAAATTCCATTTTTAGTTTCATACTTTTATGCTTATCGAGGACTACAAAGTTTACTCAACAATGCAGTTATCATCATGATATAGGAGGTGAACGCTCAAATCCTACTCGTTCTTCTATTCTTTGGTTCTTCAAAGAAACTTTGGTTATTCCTTTGAATAACCTATGTGTTCTTTTAGGCCACCTCATTGCATATGTGTTCTCTAGTCTTTCATCCAAAACACAAGAAACTTAAACTAGCAAAGAAGTTCAGAGCACTTCAAAATTGTGTGTGGGAGTTTAGAGTGTGTCCAAATAAAAATGTGATATATTTTATGAGTGCTAAATACATTCAAAGAGTTGCTTTTTTTTTTTTTTTTATAAAGTTATGGATTTGTAATATTTTACTCTTACTAGAAATTATATTGCTCGATATATCTTGATTATCGATGATACGAGTTTTCAATAAGTGATATATCAGAGTCACGTCGAAAGCGTGCACTTTGTGAAATACAAGGGAGTATTATCTTTAACAGACCGAGTGAAACAAATTTTCATGACCCTGTTAGAAATACAGTTATTAGAAGAAATAGTTTTTACTCTTTCAATTTGAAATTTTAAAATATTACTATTGTGGTAAAAATATTTTAACCACGGGGCAAACAAATTTTAAGGAGTCATCATGACAAAAGTTAGCATATCGATTAACAATATCGAGAAGTTAAATAACAAAAACTATAACATTTTGAGTATCAAAATAGAGTTTTACTTCCTCACATAAAAACTATGAGAGATTATTGACGGGTCTGATGCAACACCATCGAAAAAAATGGAAGATGACCTGAAGAAATGACAGGTCAAAATTGATAAGGCGATATTCGCTCTTATCGTCTCTGTAGAAGATAAATTTCTAGAGATGATCAAGGATGCTAAGACGTCCAAGGAAGCGTGGAACACTCAAACC
Source organism: Drosera spatulata (assembly GCA_035668315.1). Lineage (NCBI taxonomy): Eukaryota > Viridiplantae > Streptophyta > Magnoliopsida > Caryophyllales > Droseraceae > Drosera > Drosera spatulata. The sequence continues at coordinate 10,282 of JAOVYX010019394.1, read as the reverse complement.
ACCTTATTCGCCACAACAAACGATGCCCGACTTCAGCAGTTAGAAAATGAGTTTATGTTAGTCTTACAGCGGGTCTTGACGATAAGCCATTACTTCATTCAAAGTGAAAGTTTTATATGAAGAGATCACTAAATTGTATCTAGAGAATCCAATTAGCGATCCTCGTACAAAAAGAATAATTATTCATGGATTAAGACACGAATTCAACTATCTTGTTACATTAACCCGTGGGTAGTCCACTCGATCGACACTCAGGGAGCTGGAGAGTATTTTGACGAATTAGAAAGCTTTAGACAAGCAAATATATGGAGTCTCTATCAAGGAAGAAAGCACGACTCCCTTTAGTAAAAAGAGTGGTCCAGAGAAGAAATCCAACTAAGACGTTCAATGGATGCTAGAGGGACAACCACATCAGCAAGAAGGCGGGCAGAAGAAACAGTCTTTGAGGAGTTCTCAATCCAAAAGAAGCTCTCATCAAGGGGGAGTTCACGCCAATGACGGACAAAGACAATGTCAAAATAAAGAATGCTACAACTGCGAGAAAAAGGACATTTTGCTCGTGACTATTGGAGAAAGTTCGAAAAAGGTAACTTTGTGTTTTCTAGTCAAAGCAAAGACAATACTGAAGAAAAATGAGATTTTTAGGTATCCCTGACTATAGAAGAACAAGAACTCGTAGCTTCTTATATTGCAGTACCAACAGAAGAGTTGTCATTTACAGCTATCAGCAACGACAAGGTGATTAACTACAACCATGATTGAATTTTAGACTCTAATTGTTCTAATCACATGAATATCAAAGAAAAACTCCACGACGTGTCCGAGTATAAAGGGAAGGATGTAGTTGTCATTGCCAACAACTCAAAGTTGCCAATAACTCATGTTGGCAAGACGACAATTGTCCCTCGACATAACGACAAAGTGATACTACTAGATAATATCTTTCATGTACCTAGTGTGACAAAAAACTTGTTACCAGTTTCACAACTAACAACAAACGAACACCATGTGGTGTTCGGGCGTACCGAAGTCAAAGTCTATCATAACCATGACAGGAGTATGTCTGTCATGGAAGGAAAACAAATGAAATCTGTCAGTGTCATGCCAGCCCAAAAGACTTACGTGCACAAAACTTGAAAGAATAAGTTCGTCGATCTATGGCATGCTTGCCTTGGGTACGTGAGCTACCAGAAGTTAAGAGAGATGATTTGAAAATCAACTCTCAAGGGTTTTTCGCAATTAAAAATTCATGAAGATACTGTTTGTGCTAAATGTCAATATGGAAAAGCACACTGATTGACATTCAAGGAATCGCAGTTCAAAGCGAAGGTTTCTTCGAAACTTTTTCACTCAAATGTTATTGGTTCAGTAAAGCAATTGTCAACTACCGGTCTCAGATATATGATTATCTTTATCGATAATTACTTGAGATATGTGTGGGTATACCTTATGAAGGAAAAGTTTGAAGCATTGTAGATGCCGAGAAGGAGTTAGGAACCATGATGCAATGTCTCCCTGCTGACAACGGAGGCGCGTATACACCAAATGAGTTCAAGAATTTTTTTTGAGAAAATAAGATCCACAGGCAATTGACTTGTCCAAACATCCCTCAACAAAATGACGTTGTAAAAGGAAAAAATGCCATCTAGATGAGACATACAAAAACATGTCGTATGCTAAGAACGTGTCACCATGTTTCTCAACGGAATGTATGAAGATGACATAACAAATTAACACAGGCAAGGCTTGGGTTCATGGCGTTATTCGAGAAGCTTTGGAAGATGAAGCCAGCGTTGAGGCACTTCCAAATTTTCGGATATGTATGCTATGTCTTCGTTCTTGACTACCTTAGAAGCAAGTACGACAGAACAGCTATGCAACATAACTTTATGGGATACGATGATCAACGAAAGGGATGAAAGTATGTTGGGATCAACACAGGCAGATACTATCCATCAAGTAATGTGATGTTTGATGGAGCATCATCTTGATTCGGTCCGTAGTCGGTCATTTTATCAGATTCAAAACTGATTGAAGAGATATTGTAGAAGAAACTAGACAAAGAGAATGAAGGTGAAACTAAAGAAGAAGTTCCATTAGTTTTTGAAGAAGAGTCCTCTTCTAAATCTTCAAGCAAAGAAAGAAGTCCCCGATAAACCGAAGTCTACAAAATCAAAGAGGATGCTCAACCTACCCAACTAGAAGAAGAAGTTGCACAAGAAGAAGTTGCACAAGAAGAGAAGTTGACACAAAGTCAACAAAAGTATCGCTACCCTACAATAGAGCGAAAGTCAAATCCAAAATATGTCGATACAGCCCCGTCGAGTTCGTATGAGGAGACAGCTCGAGGCAAGAAATGGAGATAAGTCATGCAGAAAGAAAGCGATGCACTGAATCAAAATGAGACTTGAGATTTAGTACCAAAGTCGAAGTCTACGCAACCAATCTCGTGCAAGTGGGTGTACAAAGTCAAAATCTGATCTGATAGTTCGATCGAGAGGTATAAAGCTCAACTTGTTGCTCGTAGACTCTCACAAAAGTACCGACTGGATTATGATGAGACATTTAGTCCAGTGGCCAAGATTATAACTATTCGAGTTCTTTTAGCACTGACGGCTAGCAAATCATGGAAGTTGTGACAGTTGGATGTCATGAACGTTTTCTTACACTGAGGGATTGATCGTGAGATCTATATGGAGCAACAAAAGGGTTTCGAAAGCAGAGCCTACCCTTGGCATATGTGCAAGCTAAAGAAGGCACTTTATGGCTTAAAGTAAGCACCGAGAGCATGCTACGGAGAGATACTCTCTTAATTTCTTATTCAAAGTAGCTACTCAATTCCGGGTGCATACTCAAACCTATTCGTAAAGGTTCGAGGTGAAATGATGGCAGCAGTTCTTGTCTACGTGTATGATCTAATCTCCAAGGGAAACAATGAAGATGAGATTCAACAGACCATGGCTAATTTTGTCAATTTGATACAAGATAAAAAAAAGTTCAAAGAGTTGAAGCACTTTCTCGGTCTTAAGGCTGACCGAACCACAGAAGACATATTCTTGTGTCAACGGAAGCATGTCAAAGATCTTCTAATGAAATACGGGATGCTTGACTACAAACCTGTTTCAACACCGATGGAGGCGAAATAAAAAGTTATGTTCAGCTGAACGCAAAGATCTTGAAGAAGTTACAATGTACAGGCAAATGTTGAGGAGCTTGATCTACCTTATTTTATCAAGGTCTGATATTTTTCATGTAGTCGGTGTAACCAGTAGATTCATGTAGAATCCTAAGAAGGCTCATTTGAAAACAATTCGACGAAATCTGGGGTATGTCAAAGGAACTATGGACTGACATTTTATATAGGAAAGAAAGACATTCCCATTCTATGGCTTAAAGTAAGCACTGAGAGCATGGTATGGAGAGATAGTTGAGTTTCTTATTCAAAGCAACTACTCAGTTCTGCCTACATGCTCAAACCTATTCGTAAAGATTCGAGGTGAAAAGATGGCAACAGTTCTTGTCTACGTGGATGATCTAATCTTCACGGGAGACGATGAAGATGAGATTCCGCAAACCATGGCTAATTTTGTCAATTCAGATGAAAAAGTTCGGAGAGTTGAAGCACTTTCTTGGTCTTAAGGTTGACCAAACCAAAGAAGGAATATTTTTATGTCAACAAAAGCATGTCAAAGATCTTCTAATGAAATACAGAATGTTTGACTACAAACCTGTTTCAACACTGATGGAGGCGAATACAATGTTGTGCGCAGCTGAATGCAAAAACCTTGAAGAAGTTACAATGTACAGGAAAATGGTGGGGAGCTTGATCTACCTTATGTTATCAAGGTCTGATATTTTCTATGCAGTCGGTGTCACCAGTAGATTCATGTAGAATCCTAAGAAGGCTCATTTGGAAACAATTCGACAAAATCTGGGGTATAACGAAGGAACTATGGACTGACATTTTATATAGGAAAGAAAGGCATTCCCAGTTGAACGGGTTATGTGACATTGATTATGCTGGAGATCATCATATTCGAAGGTCAACTATTGGCTATATGCTGTAAGTGACAACCAATAATGCCTGCGTCAAATACAAAGGCAACATAACATGTAGCAGCTATGGCACCTCAGGAGTGAACGTGGTTGATCTATCTGATGAAGGACCTTCATCAACCTGTTGATTATACAGTTCACCTCTACTGTGATAATCAATCAGTAGTCCGAATGATAGAGAATCTGATATTTCCTTCTAGAACTAAGCATGTGAAAGTTGGCTATCATTTCGTTCGAGAGGTAGTACAAGGAAATATCGAGATGAAGTACGTCAATACGAATGGCTAAGTTGTTGGTATCTTTACAAAGGGACTTAGTAGGGTTAAATTTGACGATTTCAAGAAGCAGTTTGTGTACGGATTGTTTTTATAAAATATACGAATTTGTAATATTTTGCTCTGTTACGGTTCAAGGGAGACCCGTCGCTAGATTTGTAGGTTTGGAAAAAGGAAATTAACAATGGCAAAAGTCAATCCGTCGCTATATAATTTTTTTGCGACGGAATTTTTGCTTTTTGCGATGGAAAATTTTCGTCGTAAAATAACCCTTTTTTTGTAGTGGATAAACTAGACTTCTTCTTGATAATCGTTGAAGACAATGATTTTATGGGCAAAACCTGCAGCAACTAAATTTCAAAATACACAAATGACCATTTTTAGTCATTCACTGATAAATTGAAAAAAGTTAACCAGTATCACTCCAAGTTTCTTGATCACAAAGAAGATATGAGCAAACAAAACTGCAGTTTTAATCGGCAAGCTTCTCTAGCTGCTTTCTTGTGACCATTTGATAAACATCATCAAAGAACTGCAAGATAAAACACTAGCTGACAATTGGAACCAATTAGTAAACTTTTGACTTCAATCGACGATTTTCCTGATGCATTTCTTCTCTACCTTTTGCAACTCATCGAAATTACCGAATTAGAGGACATTTTCTAATAAATGAAAAGGCATTAAAAAGTTCGCATTGCCAATCCCACATGATTTCTTATCTACATTTTGTTATTTCAGAATTAGGAGAAAGATCCAAGTCTTATGCCTAGGTAAGTTTAACACCTTGGGTCAGGCTGACTAAGAAAAGTGTTGAAACTTTGGCAAACGATATTATCACACTTACAAGAAAACTTATCATGAATATTGTCTATTGCAATTAACTTGAGGCATGCTTGGTATTGATTTTGATTCCTGCAGCTTCCATTTCTACAGATAGTGAGTCAAATAAGTTTTGTTTTTTTTTTTTTTTAATAGTACTCGAGACTTTTTGCTTCCTAACCAAAGAAATGGAAGCAGAAAACGCAAAAAGAGGGAAAATGGTTTTCATTTTTGATTTATTGTAGTCTTTGGACATGGTATTCAAGACGTTCTTCCAAAAGCTGTCATTTTCGGCTTTCTTTTTAGGTTTTGTTTTCTTCTTTTTTCCATTTCTACTCAGGTTTCATTAGTTTGCACAACATTAGCAAACAGCTCCTAATCTTTTGAGGTCTGTGGTGCGCTGTGCTCATCAGAATTAAGGCCTAAAACGTTGATGTTCTCTCAAACATTTCATCGTACTTCAAAAATTCAATGACTCGAGTCTCAAGTTAGCATACGCCAGTCAAGGTTATTGTTCTAGGAGTATTTATTATGGTACACACAATATATAGTGTCATCCCATATAAATGGAATGAGACATGAACTCAAGAACAAAGAAGCAGTTAAATACAATAAAAGACAAACAATGATACTAAACCAGCAAATCAAGCTCTTAGCTTCTTGTTGCAAGTCATCGTTTCAAAACACGCGCGAAGCTCTTCTATAAATCTTCAACCCAATATGGCAATATCAAACTTCCATAAGCAACAACACAATTATTCTTGTAACGGATAAGATCTACGTATCCTTAAACACAACACAAAATGTATCATCTCTGTTATCTGTTCTGGACAACAAAGAGACTGTTTCACAAAAAATAATGCAACACTACCAAATTCAAACATAAGGAAACCTCACCTCATCGCCATTCACCCCATTGAAATACAACTCACTCCCTCTCCCACCCTCCTCCGCCACCAAACCACCCTTTTCCCTCTCATTCCTCACCATCTCCGCCACCGTCTCCGCGGCCATCTCCATCTCCCCTCTAAGCACCCCACCACCACCCATAATCAACCCCATATCAACAACCCTCATAGCCTCCCTCGTCTCGCCCCTATCCACCCAATTCTTCGCAACCCTAAGGCATGCCATCGAGTACGCCTCCCTCCACACGGGGCCCGCCACGTCGTCCTCCCTTGGCCCGCCCTGTATCTGCTCCCACGCCATCTCACGCGCCGCCTCCGCCGCCCCCATATCACCTCCCTCCCCAGCCCCACCATCGTCACGAAAGCGTACCCTCCCTGCTCCGACACCAAGCGTAGTAGCCCCGGCGCCTCCCGGTCGAGCACCGGGGTCTGGAGGGTCCGTTTGGTGGCCATTTGCGGTGGCGCGTGGAGGTTGTGCGAGTGGGGGAGAAAGTGTGGGATATTTGTAGTGGTGAGGGGAAAATATCTGTGAGTGAGTGGAGAGATATCTTGGGGGAAGGGGTGATGAGGTGGAGGAGAGAGGGAGGGGTGTGCGCTTTTTTGAGTTTTTTTTGTGTGTGAGTGGTGAGGTGGATATGTCTAGATGTTTCTAGGCTCAAACGAAAGGGCCAATGAGAGCCAGTGCTCTGGTAGGAAAATATAGTGTGGTGGGACACCACCAAGATACTAAAATGAGAATCGTCTAGCGGTCAGAATCGTTTAACAATTGATTCATATTATTATTTAAAATTATATTTTTTCGTTTTAATCTATATATAATATTTTGAAATTTTATATTTTTTTGTTTATATTATACATCATATTTTTTTATTCTGATTGTCTCAAAACATAATCAACGTAACCTTTTCACATAAAAAAATATCAAAATAAATAATCATCTGTTACAATGCACCCATCATCTCCTTCCTCCTCCTCTCTCATACTTTCTTCTAAACAACACTTACACTCCATTATCATTAAAAAAATATTATTTTTTTATCAAATTTCATAAAAATTCAACACATGCATAAATTTGCGTGTCTGGTTAAAGCGTTCGCTATATTTTAGGACGGAGATTGTATTATTTAATAAGTATTTTGAGAAATTTCATTATTTATCTGAATGATGAAACAAAATTACAATCTTAGCATCGTGTTGACATACATAACTTAAATTATTATTGGTGTTTCGCGATAATTTCATAAAAAATGATGTTTGATCGTTTTGCGACGAGCGTAAATGTCAAAGTTACGATGAGAGTAAAAGTCAACTTTGACAGGAGCGCATAGTGTTACATCCATATTGAGACAACTGGAATAGAAATCAAAATCAATAACAAAAAGAGAAAATTAATAACGAAAATCAAATCACTCTACAAAATGAAATGATATTTTGTAAAACAAATCTTGAATATTATATTAAAACAGAGCGGAAAACTAAAATAGAAAATCATTTTTTTCTACTTCTACTTCCGTTTCATCCGTTTAAGGATAGAAATCGAAAACAAATAGTTTATTTCATTAGTTAGTGAAATAAAAATAGAAAATAAGAAAAATAAGTGATATCAAATAAACCCTTAACTTTTTTTTTTATGACGAGGGTGTCCGGTACACTGACGAAATGCCCCCCATCAGCATCAGATAAAGCTTTGACCAAAGTCAACGGGCGTGTGATTCGTATCCAAGACCTTCAAAAAAAAGGTTGAGTCGAACACCACTAGACAAACCTAGGTTGGTTAATAAACCCTTAACTTTCATACTCCTTCCATCCCAAAAAATTACAATGACACGTGATTTAAAATGTCTTCATTTTGTTCTTAACGATACCAAAAATTTATTTTTACGATCAAGGGTTAGGGTTTATAATTTAATTTATCATTATTATTTTTTGATAATTTTATAAAGAATGATGTTTAATCGTTACACAGAAACTTCAAAATAAGTGTCGTTGTAATTATTTTTGGAAAAAAAAGTAGTTTTACACGAGATTGATTCAAAATGGAAGGACATCAAAGATCCTTTTTTGCAAATTCAAAAACATTAATGTGTTTGAGCTGCTTACATTAATTATATAGTAATTCAAAAATCAATTTTAATATCACCTTATTTAATTGAAGGATTGAATTTTTCAACTCACACATTAAAAATGAAAAATACATAGATATCATAATTTTGTTGCGAAAGAAGAAGTATTAACAGCTCTATCCTCGATTCATAGGGTTAGGCAATGTGATGGATGTTAATGATGTTTTCTTTGTGACCCTTTCTGAAAAGACGTGATTTGTGTTTGTAAAAGGTATGTCACCAAATCGAAGGGATTCCACTGGTAATCAAGATAAATAGGTAATGGGAGGTTTTTATATAATAAAAAAAGACAGAAAAAAAGAAGAAGAAAAAAGAAAAAAAAGGGTAATGCGAGGAAAGAGTCACGAAGAAGCTTAGGTGAGTAGGGCAAAAATTGACCCAGATCTATGGGCGTCCGCGGATGTATGCAAAAGATTTAGGATCCAATAATCGATTGTTTTTTAATTAGTGGGGAAAAATATTCAATCCAATTCGACTCACGAGCACCTGCATCCACCCCGCGACCCACTACTTCATGTTTTTTTTATGTTCGCGATGATTTATATTCCTTTCGTTTCTTAAAATAAGCAGTATTTGTTTATTTAAATTGTCCTAAAACGAACACAATCTGTTATAATATGTTCATAATTTCATTTTTTAATTGTTACAGTAAATCGCATTATCATCAAAAAAATATTATTTTTTCACAAAATTCCACACAATTTCATATATATATTTTAAAAATTATATTTTAAAAACTTTTAATTATATTTAATATTAATTATTCATATATATGGACTTTTTTTTATAATTGTGAATCTGGTCCGAACACCCGCAACTTGCAATGGACGGATAATAGATGAACAATAATATACTCATTAGGAATCAGGTTTTTTATCCGAAGATAAAATCATCCAATCAATTTCACCTATGAATCGGATGACGTAATCCAACATGTTTGTCTGGTATAGATAAGAGTGGGGAAAAGAATGCCATTTGCTTTTTTCTTCCTATACTTGATAATACTGCCATATATGAAAATTTTACTCATAAAACTTGGCTCGTTATATTGTTGAAGACACTTCAGCTGCATTGAATCACAATATGATCATAGGCAGACACTTCAGCTGCATTGACACAAATATGTAGATGATTTTGCAGATTCACAATACTGTTCATGACTGGTTATAAAGGTTTTCAAGTTCAAGTAAGTAAGGAACCGTGATGTGGTGCTTGAAGGCAGACCATGACAATATGAGAATAATTTACTGGTGATGTGCAAATATGACGAGTCAAAACGACTGGGTGACTATAAGTTTGATCAGCTACCGATTTGGATTCAATGTGATCAATTGTTGCCATTAGGTTGCCTATGTAAAGGGATAATATAGTGATAGCAAAGTGGGCAAAGTTTTGAGCGTGGATGTGGATACCAATGGAGAGGCCAAAGGGAATTGCTTACAAGTTGAAGTCGAGCTGGATATCAACAAGTCTCTGGTAAGAGGCACGATGATCAAAATACGTGACAGTTCGCAGTTATGCATTCCCATTAACTATGAGAGGGTTCCTCATTTTTGTTTTAGATGCTGGGTGATTGGACATAAGATTAGCGAGTCTCCCTCAAAGCCCGACTGGAGGCTTGATGAAGTCGTTGGGCCAGTGGAGCAATTTCAATTTGGGACATGGGTGCGAGCTAGTAACCTGAAACGACCCAACCAGGGCTTCATCAGAGTAAGGGAGGCTACGAATATGCATATGCCACCAATTGGGGCATGTGACTGAATGCGCGATTATGGTCACTGATGATACGTTATCCAATTTGCGCATGGGAGAGGATGGTTCTTTGGAGGAAAGTGCACCAATTCAAATCTAGTTTGGAATTCAACAACGGAATAGGCTGGGTCTGATAATATCCAGAGACGCAAAGGCATAGCTACTGAGAATGGGGATAAGGAGAATATAAGCAATGGGCCTTGCCCGGGCCTAACCCATCTGAAAAAAGCAAAAGACATGAGGGTCTATGGTAAGGGAAAAAGTTTCGGTTTCAGGGAAATGGGGGCATGGGCATAATCGGCTCAGGAGCTAGTTCGAAGTGAGGCTTAGAAGATATTGGTTTGCAGAG
>JAOVYX010019393.1:0-18576 GCA_035668315.1 Drosera spatulata | reverse complement strand
CATTTGAATCATCAAAGTTCAAAGGGAACCATGAAGTGGTGGAAGATGATCTTACACAGACGCCACCCACTATGGATGAAATCACTATGTTTTCTATAGTTCCCCTGCAAATCACTTTGATCTGAAAAGACCTCATTGACCTACGTTCAAAGATCATGACATCTCTCAACAAGCCAAAGTTTGGGAGATCTTGTGCAGATGAGCTATTTCCTCTTCTTTGTTATTCTATTTTATTCCACGAATTACTAGTATCCCCTTGTGCTTAGAGCTAAGGCCAGTCCACGTTTTCTGTATCTAACTTTAAATAGCAATCATCAAAACTTCAAAACTGGATATCATAAAGGTGCAATCTTACCCTTGTGATGTGGGGGGACGGTGTGCTGCCTTCTTTCACGACTGAAGGTTTTTTCATTGTCCAAGTCTATAAAGCCCCCCTGTCCGAGTCCATCAGCTTTTCCTTAGCCGTCATCTCTGACACTCGAGCTATCTGTTGGTTGTTAAACAATCCTTGCCTCTCCTTTAAGGAAGCGATCAATTCTTGCCTCAGTCATTCATCCATCTAGCAACAACATGTGCAAACATACCAACTAGTGAAAAAAAGAGAATTGAGGATGTAAGATGACATCGGCTAGGGTGTGCCATACAAAACTTCCAATGGTCAACACAAAAAGGCTGATCACCTATTGGTTCAGAACAGACATATAATGCAAAAAATCGGCAGCCATGCCAACAAGTGAGAAAGAAGTCCAAGGATGACAAAAGCTTGGTATCAATTAGGGCAGATTTCTGAAAACCCCCCAAGGTTTGCGTAAAAGATAGAAAACAGATCGCTTACTTACTAAAAAATTCAAAAGTGATCAAAGTACCTCTATATTTGCACCAGATTGTCCATTTTCAAACCCAATAGAAACTAAATTGTCTCCATTCAAAGCCTGGTGGGTTCTGTGTTTTTGCATAAACATTATAGGGAGAACATAGCATTGTTTGAAACATAAAGGAACTTGCTTTAGAGGATACCTGAAAACTGTCCTAGGGAAACATGCATGTATTGTATACCCTGCAAAGATCCAAGTCAACCAAAGCTGCTGCCAGCAGTTTTGACCACTCCACCTTCTGTCATCTTTTGCCTAATCTTCATAACATCATTCCATTGACCTTTTGAAGCGCACATATTAGACAACTCAACATGGAAACCATCATGATCAGGATGCAACTCAATGAGCTTTCTGCCAACCCTCTCTCCCATCTCACTGTCACCATACTTTTCACAAGCAGAAAGCAGAGCTCCCCATGTAGCTTCATCCGGTGCGATTGGCATACTCAAGATGAGTTCCTCTGCTTCTTTGAGCAAACCCGCTCGTCCAAGCAAGTCCACCATGCAACCGTAGTGCTTAACATTGGGCTGTATCTTGTGTTCATTATTCATGGTTTGGAAATGATGTCTTGCTTCATTCACAAGGCCCATATGTCGACAGGAAGATAGAACACCGATAAAGGTTATCTCATTAGGAGGGACTCCATGTCTTTTCATCTCTGAGAACATCTCGAGTGACCTATCTGCTAATCCGTAAGAGCCCAAACCAAGAATAACTACATTCCAAGTGGAAACCCCCTTCTCCTCCATGCCATAAAAAACATTTAAAGCATTCTCCATGGAACCACATTTCATATACATGTCTATGAGAGTGGTACCAAGGATGAAATTGATCCTCAAGCTGCTCCTCCTGATATAAAAATCATGTATGGACTGGCCCTGATGAAATGCTTCCAAATGGGTGCAAGCTGAGATCACACTGACCAAAGTGGTTTCGTCAGGCCTGATATTTCCTTGCTGCATCTCTTGGAAAAAAGCCAACGCTTCTGAATAATGGCAATGTTGAGAATGGCCAGAGATCATTGCGCTCCAGGACACCACATCCTTTTCAGGCATGGAATGGAAAAGAGCTACAGCACTAACTATGAGCCCGCATTTCATGTAACCTGATATCATTGAGTTCCCCGATATCAAGTCTAGATGGTGGCTGGTACTAAATATTTCTCGGCAGCTCCCATATTGTTAAAGGCAGCATACATGTGGATAGTGGCATTCTGAAGATTTACATAAGAATCTATTCCTATTTTCAGAGCCAACCCATGAATGGATGTCCCTTTATCCACAGCCATGAGGTTGCAATCACTATCTCATCGATCGAAGAGCCACTGGTAACCATCTGCTTGGACATATGCAAAGCATCCAAATACATTCCATTCTGCTCAAAAGAAGAAATCAGTGCACTCCATGAGACCATGTCCTTTTCGCCCATCTCATCAAATACTTGGCAAGCTTCAGTAACAAGTCCACAACTGCCAAAGAGCCTGATCATCGAATTTGAGGCAATAACATTCCTCTCTGGCATCGAATCAAATACAAATTTTGCTTCTTTAACAGCTCCGGCTTGAATATAGCCTGCGAGAAGCAAGTTCCATGAAACAGAATCCACTACTGGACTTTCATCAAAAACTTGTCATGCGCTGGCTATATCAGCGAAACAAGCATACATATTGATCAAACTGTTATTTACATAAACATCGGACAGAAACCCCTTTCTCACAACATGCCCATGAATCTGCTTCCCTGCAGAAGGCCTGTCACAAGCTTGGATAACAAGAAGATAGGTATAGCCATCAGGGCTGAGACAGCTAGATTGCATTCACTTGTAAAGAATGATGACATCCTGATGGAAACTCTGATCCAAATATGCTCTCATCATATTATTCCAAGTAAAGGCATTTGGATTTGTAAGGCGATCAAAGATTTGGCGAGAATAATCTAGGCTGACAAGTGATGAATCGATGGAGTATTTATGGAGTCTACTAGCTGCATAGGTGTCTTTGATGAAGCCAGTGAAAATCATCTGAGACAGAATTTGGTTGACTTGCCTCAAACTTTGGCATTTTCGCAGGTAAGTCTCCAAGATTGACAAGTTAATGCTAGTTCTAGATGCAGTAAGGGTTGATTGAATGGCCGTAGAAATACGACGACTTGCCAGTTTCATAAGCCCTTTTCCAAACACAGAAGCTACCCTGTCACCCAAAAAAAAAAAGAAAAAGAAAAAGAAAAGAAAAGAAAAGAAAGCCTCGATTGAATCAAAGTGTAGCAGCAATCAGATTCAGCCTGTTAAAATCTGCAAGTAGACGAAATGCACCATGATCTCGATGGTGTGCGTACCATATGTGAGCTCATCAAGGTACTAAACACTTCTGTCTCCTAGTTTACTGTCCAGAGGCAATCTGAACAAAACTCTAATCATAAGAAAGCATAATCCTAGGTACTACGTGAAACAAAAGAGGGGAAGGTGGTCGTAGATCAGAAAGTTGAGGCTGGAAATGCCATGTAAAGGCCACAGATCCCCTTACAAGCGAACTAGGAGATACTACTTATTAGTGCCACCCTCTAACCTATCTCATTTCATATTAGAGCCTCCTGTACCAGCACCGGTGGCTCCGCGCTTGTCCCCATGACAACACCTACCCCTCCAGCTATGTACACCAGTATACTCCCCACCACGAATAAACCAAATGGCCTCATCCATACCTCCACAAAAATTCTTACTCCAGCAGAGTTCTAACCTAAAAGCAAGTGGATTCCCTCGCACCTAGCTGCGCGGTCACATTCATGGCACAGACACCAATAAAGGATAAATCTTTCAGAATCAGATTCCAACATACAATGTGGTTTCTACTCCGATTACTGAGCAAACGAGCTCCGATAGGGAACAAACAGTATAACAAAGGCGAAGAACACAACTTTTCTTTATCCGAATATTTCACATACCGCTATGCCACAGAACGACGCTCCCGAAACCCGACCCCGACATCCCAATGCCTCTGATTCTTCTGCTCTCGCTTGCCTATATGCTCCACTTAACATTCCCTCATCCTCATCATTCAGCTATAAAACAGAATAAACAACACTACCCAGAATCTCACTTCAAAACCAAATCAAGTGCAACATTATCACACCCGTACATGTTTATTTCACATCTTGGATAACCCTTATCTGTTCTCCAACAGTTAGTCCCCTTTTGCTCATTCGATAACGAACAAAACCCTAAACTCCAATCTGATGAACGTTTTCGGTTCCAATGGGTCGAAATTTCATATCGCTGTGGAAGAATATCGCTGAGAGAACTTAGAGGATTAGAAGCGGCAGCAATGGGGGAGCCGGAAAAGGGTAGGCTGCGGCGGCGGCGGCGAGTGGAGCTGGGTAATGCGCCTCTTACTGATCGGTCATGTGTGTCTACTAAAACTAAATTATATGAACGGGAGAAAACATAATACTCCCACATGTACAAAGTATGCAACAATTCTCTAAATTTGTCCACTTTATAAAAATTGTAATCATAACGTAAACGATAGTTTTTTGGATCAAAATTATTCATATATTTTTATTATTTATTTTATATGAAATCATCATATTTCATTGTCCTTTTTCTCTGTTCTTTTTCCCCTATTTATTATGTGTGCATGATTTTTGGGTTGTATTTATTTTGGGACGGAAAGAATAGTACTATAGTATTCTAAGAAAAATACTGTAAGAAAAATATATGAGTTTTATACAAAAGACCTTAAATTTATCAATTTTTTTATATATAACCAATATCAAAACCATATTTAGCTTTGCAAATAATATTTGATGTCTTTATTTTATTTTTATTTTTTTAATTTTTGAAAATATATTTGATGTCTTTACTATCATTATTATGGATAAATTGATCTTAGACCATAAGTTTCATTCACTTCGTTTTGACTTACCTAATTTTTGAGACGAAGTTTGATTCGTGTCGTTATATGAGCAAACGTTATATTTCAACAATTTATCAAAACTTCAATGATGGTTTAAGTTCTGTATTTCAACTATATGCTAAAATAAACTTTTAATTACTTCATTTGATAGGTTAACAAAATTCGTAAAAATGCGTATATATTAATGAAAAATACATAAATGTCATAATTTATGTAGGACAGTAGGAGTATATTACAACTACTATTCAACCATGATCGTTCAACCCAAAATATATGATATTTGATGGTAAAATATCATTTCAATATGAACAAAGTAAGTTAATTGATTGATTGATTTAATTAGTAAAAAATAGTTTAATTATATTCAAATAAAAATGAAGTAACTTGCTTAACCTTAAAATTCAAAATTATTTGATTATCCAGATATTTCACTAAAAGCTAACCTACCTGATAATGCAATAAAAGAGCCAGTTTAGTCTTAACATCTTCACTTATCCCTGTCAGAAATATGAAACTTTTATTCTTATTCATCTTCAATACATTACATTCAGCAAAATGCTCTAGCACTTCTTTCACTAGTCCTACTGATCTCGAATTTGCCTTGTAAAAGATCATCAATTCGTCTACAAATGACATTTGAACAATACTAGCCACCTTACACCCATGATGAAAGCTAAAGGTCCCCTTTGTTATCATCTTTTGAAAGGCACTGACCAAATACTCTATACACGACACAAAGATATGAGATATTGAATCTTCGTGCCGCAGCCCCCTCTTTCCTTGAAAATAGCAACATATCTCCCTATTCAACACAACAGAATAGGTAGGAGAAGTAAGACATGTCATTAACTTGTGCATGAATTGATAAGGAAACCCCAAACTAACCATCAACTCCTCAACCAAAGCCCAATCAACGATGTCATTTGTGTTTAGGGTGAAATATGTATGATTTATACTTGTGTTTGTCTTCGTTATTGACGTCGTTTGTTGTATATTTCATATATATATGGATTAAAATGCTTATCCTTGAACTTGTTGATTCATTTTGATTTTTTTTTATTTTTTTATGTTAGGAAAGTATAAAGGAAGAAAAGACGGTTGTAATGCAAGTAAAATAGAGGACAACGGAGTCCGAAACGTGAAGATATAGCGGGATATAGCGGGATGCGTGCGACCTGTTTTGAGCTCAAAGCGCCCGGGCGCAATGCATTGTGGCGCTTGGGAGCAATGCTTTTTTTCCTGCTGCACGTGACCAGTGTAAAGTCCAAAGTGTCTGAACGCTTCATACGAGTCGCCTCAGGAGCGAATTTCGAGAGTTTTCCCACGTCTTAGAGCCTCCAAATCAAATCATCCAAGGTTTGAACAACGCACAACACAAAACAAAGGTTTTGGGTGATTGGAGGCGAGGCAACTACATACAAACACGATTCAAGCGACAATAAGATTTTCGGACTAATCGGCATGGATCTCTTCTCTCGATTGATTTAGAGTTCCTTCACTTACTTGTGTTTGTCATTTGTAATAAGATGATTTGTATGCACGCTACATGTTTGATAGATTATTTGCCCATCGAATCATGAGCTAAACCTCTATTTAGGGTTATGATGTAGTTGAATAATTGTATCTATGTCGCTTTGAGTCGTGTATCTAGTTTTTGATTATTTTTTGATTATGGTTTGTGGTTGTGCTTAATGCTTTAGCGGTTTGATCACTCGTTAGATGATTCGTGACATGTCTTGATTCCAAGAGGAAAATTTCGTGTCGAGTTTCGGCCACCTACTCGCACGTTGAATATGAGATCGAGAGATCGTTTGCATGACGTGAAAGGATATATTGGGAAACCCAAGAACCTCGTACCTTCTAACGCGCGACGGCTTTTCACCGAGAGGTGCTAGAGGTGACATTTAGTTGGACGTAATTTAGGACTCGAGAGAGTTTAGATTATAATTTAGGGAACGATTAGATAATATGACATAGTGACTAGATCAATTAAAAAATAAAATCATAACTCTATCTCATCTCATCTATCAAAACTCAAGCTTTTACATCGTTGCGTGTGTGTTGATCTTTAGTAGTAAAGCTTGATTACATCATTACTTTTACATAACGAAAACGCCATTCAAAGATTGTTTTATCCAAGGAAAACTATTAACACTTCAACCAACCATATACATTTATTCTATGTCCAAAAGAGAATGTAACACAGACTAAACATATTGCATTATGAATATTTCTCAAAACCCCTCACAATAATGACCTAACACAGATTAACACCAAATTATGCTCATTACATGTGATAATAGGTTAACCAAAAGAGAATGACATTAACCTATAAAATTGCTACTAACATCAACCAAAACAGAATGGCTTAATTGCACACTACTTCTTTAACATAATTAGATCGCCAATCCAACTACAATAGACAAATAATTGTAGATAATTTCAACACATGAAATGACATCATAAACAATGAACATGAAATTATTAAAAACAGAGATCAAGTCTCGTAAAATCCATGACTAAGTTACAACCACTAAGTCATACTTTAGATTTATGCTACCATCGTCTCAATACGAAACAAACAGTTTATGCTAAACACATCGAAAGTGATGTGTGTCAAAGCACACACTATTTTACATTCTTACATCTACGTTTTGTTTTGTTTAATGGTCTAATTAATCTAGTTAGTTTGGTTTTTTTTTTTTTAGAGCTTCGTACTGTTGAAACTTCTGTTTTTATCACAGAACGTCGATAAAAGAATGCTGACCATGTTGATTGGAAGGTGTTTTGAAGCTCTGGAATGCGATGTATAACAATTTCGAAGTGTTCGAAGTGATTATTGGTGTAAAGTTGATGATTACAGATGTATTTTGGTAAAGCACGGCCAAGGAGGTGACGTCTACATTCAAACACGGCCGTGTTCCAGGTTTGCTTGCTTCGAAGCATCGCCTTGCTTGGCCTATGTGAGGGTGACATGGCCGTGTCAGCCTTAAGAAGAAAAACTACAGCCTCTCAAGGTACGGATCAATTCAGGCCGTGTCGCCCAAGCACGGCCGAGTCATACTGTTCAAACTGATTATTTTGAATCAGAGATTTATGGGTGATTGTTTGTTATCCTTCTCCTCTATAAATAGTACGTCTTCCATATCAGAAAAGGGGGACAAAAAGGAGAAGATTGCTTTCATACGGAAAGGGGAAAAATGCACGTTCAAACCCTAGAAACAGATCTGAGACGAAGACGAACGATCCGCATCCATCCACAACATCGGGATTGAGTCACGATCATTGGGATCTTCATCAAAACTCTATTCTCGTTCAATGTTTATAGACTTTTATTCTAGTTTCGCAATAGATCTTGGTTGTCTCTTCTTATTGTTTTGTTTTCTATCATGATCGTAGCATAGATCTTTTGTGTGACAATGTATTGAAGATAATTCTCTGGGTTTTCTGAGATTGAGCATGTTCTTCATATTTTCTTTTGATCTAGAATTATTTGATCATGAATGAATTGATCTTATTCATAATATTGATATGATATGATATAGTTTAGGCCATTCTATACATTGAAATATCAATCACTCCAATTTTCACTATATGGTAGCAAACTATAGATTATATTATTCTCTTCTGTATAACCTAAAGTATTCATGTCATGATTCATAACATTGAATTATTCTCTTCTATTAAATGTTATGGTATGTTATGGTAGCAAACAGCAATCCTTAAACTGCTTGATAGAGGAGTCATCTATCCAATTACAGATTCAGAATAGGTGAGTCCAGCTCATGTAGTTCCTAAAAAAGGAGGTACGACTATCGTTTCCGCTCCTAATGGAAGGATGATGATGACACATGTCTAAACTGGTTGGAGGATATGCATTGATTATCGCAAATTAAACGCCTCCACTTGGAATGATCATTTTCCTTTGTCATTCATGGACTAAATGTTAGAGCGTAGGCCGCTCGCATTATTGCTTCCTTGAATGATACTCTAGGTATAATCAAATTGCAATTGCATCATAAGATCAAAGCAAGACTACTTTTACATGTCCCTTTGGTACATTTGCTTATCGCAGAATGTCATTTGGATTGTGTAATGCTTCTGCTACGTTCCAAAGGTGTTTGATGTCAATATTTTTAGATTATATTGAATAAATCATCAAAGTGTTTATGGATGATTTCACCGTTTATGGTGATTCTTTTGAACAATGTCTGAGCCACCTTAAATTAGTATTGGCTCGATGCGTTGAAACCAACGTTGTGCTGAATTTTGAAAAATACCATTTTATGGTACAACATGGAGTGTTGTTAGGTCACATAGTCTCTCAAAAGGGACTAGAAGTTGACAATTTTAAGGTTGCGGTTATTTGTGATCTCTCGAATCCCACATCGATTAAAGAAATCCAAGCATTTTTAGGACATGCTGGTTTTTATGGCCAATTCATCAAATTTTTTTTCGAAGATTGCACAACCATTATGTAAATTACTCCAAAAAGATATAGTCTTTGAGTTTGATGAACAATGTCTTAAGGCACTTGAACTTCTGAAAGAAAAACTGATTTCAGCTCCAATCATTCAACCTCCAAATTGGAACTTGTCATTCGAACTAATGTGGGATCCAGGTGACATGACAGTTGGAGCAGTTCTGGGACAATGAGTAGGACGTATACCTTATATATTATTCCTCTCGCATGTTGGACAATGCTCAATGCAATTACACTACGACTAAAAAAGAATTATATGCGATAGTGTGCATTAGATAAATTTCGTTCCTATCTGTTAGGAACCAAGGTCATTGTTTATACAGATCATGCTATAATTAAATACCTTCTTAATTAACAAGAAAGAGACAACTCCTCGTCTCTTAAGATGGATTCTTCTCTTACAAGAATTCGATGCGGAAATTAAAGATTAGAACGAAGCACAAAATCTGGTAGCTGATCATCTCAGCCGAATTCAACGTGAACATGACCGTGTTTCATTATCTGACTTATTTCCTGATGAGTACTTGATGAAAATCCATGTGAGGTTCCATTGTATGCTGAGCTTGTCAATATCTTGTCACTAAAGAACTTCCTAGATCATTGATGTTTCACGATAAATTTACAAAAAAAAAAACTACGTTTGATCATCATTGCACGCATGTCAAACTTTGCAACGACATGCGTGCAAAGTTAAAACGTTGCAAAGTTTATGGGACGGAGGGAGTATTTTGTATCAATGAAATCATTTGATGGATTCCTATGTTTGAATTGTGCAGGATGGCGAGAGCTAAATCGACTACCGCTTCTTCGGTTGCTAGAGGCAACCCAGCCACTAGGGCGCCTACTCTTGATCCTCAGCCATCTTCGGGACGTGCTAATGATATTAGCTTAGTGTTCCGAGGGAAAAAAAATGAAGAAAGATACCAAAAGATCAAGAGGAAGATGATTGTAGCGACTGTTTACTATAACAGTCCAGCTTTATCTACACTCGGATTCTTGGATGATGCTCATAATTTGCCGAAACACCTTCAGATTAAGACATTTTCTCATAATTCTTGGTCGACGTACTATAATTTGGTGATCGAGGTTTTATAAGAAAGGGAAGCAGTAAAAGGATGATGACATTATTGGTTTTCACTTCCGCCTCAACGGGGTGGAATACTATAAGGATGTGGCCTAGCTTAACGCTAGATATGGTTTCAGGACTTCTGGGCTGCAGTTTGTCGTTCTGGACTATGAGAGGGAGATTGGGTCTTTCTATTACTCTTTGGCTCGCCAGGACCTTTCAAACTTTAGAAATCCTAAGATATCTGTTGTGCTCAATCCTATTTTCTTCATTCTTCATAGATTCTTCGCCTTCATCATCTTTGCCCGGTATGAGACTACCGACAACTTGAGGAAGGATGAGTTATTACTGCTTTGGGCTATGACGAGGCCTAAACCTATCAAGCTCAATATTACAATGCACCTTCTACGATACTGGCATTTCCACGCCAATAGCAACACCGACAAGATTTGCTTTGGGGGGCTCCTTACCCCCATCGTGATGGCTCTTAGATATGATTTCACGGGACAGGCGTCGTTGGAACAGCCACCCTATTCTTCACTCTCCCTCACTTATCTTCTTTGTGGAAAGAAGATAAAGAAGGAGACGATTAGAGGAGAGGAGGTCTACTTCTTGTTGTTCCCTTACAACAAGATGGTGAAGCTGTAGCTATAGCTGCCGAGTGAGCTATGCAGAGTTACGGATTCTTCGCTATGGGGTTTTCCATCTCTGGATCTTCGTTTTCCGAGACTAAGAGTGGTGGTGGAGGAGCAGGTAGAGGATGATGCAGACATAGAAGAGGCGGAGGAACAGGCTGATGATGATGAGCATGATGACGATGTTGCTGATGTTGTAGAGGAAGAGGCTATTGATAATCAGATAGTTGATGATGATCATGATGATATGGAGCAACCAGCAGAGTCCAGCTGTCAAGGAGTTACATGCCAGCACCGATTCTATTATTCCTCTTTCGAGAGGAATGTATGGGCGAGCTAGGATGGGCAGATTTGGCAATACACTTACTCGGGCGGAGTCCCTTGTCCAGCATCAGCATGATATGTAGCAGTAGATTTATGACTGGCATATGAGCCAGGGGCATTTCCAACCGCCACCATCACCTCCACAATGATCCTTTGTGAGTATTGTCCTTTGGTTATCATTTCCATATCTAACATTGAGGACATTGCAATATTTTAGTTGGGGGTGGGATATTATCTATCTTTTTATGTTTTATGTTTTTTTTTTTCTATTTTTTGTTCGGGGTGTATTATTTGTGGTATAGGCAGTACTAGACTCGAATTTATGGTCTGTATTATATTGCTTTTCACGTTATTGAGTCAGTTTGTATTATTCATGTCTTCATTCTGTTTATGTTGTCATGAAAATATTCCTTTTGTGGATGACATTTCTAAGAAAAATTATTATAAAAAAAAAGTCTTTGGTTTTAAGAAGATTTTTTGTTTTTAAGTGAAAGTTATGCACAAGAGTTTGTAGGAGTTATGGAAAATATGTTAACTCAAAACAACAAAAATTTGATAAGTGCCATACTAGGATAAAGATGGCCTTAGTTGAAACCCTTCTCGTTTACATAGCAGATTTTCATCCAAAATATCATTAAGCTTGAGCTCCTAACTAAGACATGTATGGGGGATAACTAAACACGAGATGTGAGGGCAATGAATATGGCTATATTCTTATAATACACCAAGCTCAAGTTACTAGCTACTAGGTTAGTGGTAAGATGAGAGGTGTGCATCGTAAATCATTTTATTCCATTTCTTTGCATGACCATAACCCTTTTAGACCTCCTTTCCCTAACTTTAATTCCACTATTTTCCTTCCTTTCGTCTCGTACCCTACGTGATGACTTGTTTGATTGGACATTCTTATATTCATTATTGGAGTTGTTTTATATTTCTTATGCTATAAACTCCACAAAAGAACCCATTTGAACCTTATTGTATGTACGAGTCAAAGGTAGCGATGGTTGGGAAACTTTGTAAGAGGGATGGTTTGTACTTATTGATGTAATATGGCACACAATGTGCTTAGGTTGTGGTACTTGTATTTCCTTTTCATGTATTATTTCTTTAAAAAAAACAAAGAAAAGAAAGAAAATAAGAAAGTTCTTTTGTTATCTTATAGTTAGTAAGACTCAAGTAGTCACTTATCCTAATAAAGGGTGACTTGAGGAAGTTGTATACTTGGATTAGTGTGGTTCATTTGTCTCAATAAAAGGCACAATGCCTTGTTGGGGTTGCATGTATAGATCGCTTATGTTTTGACTCGATCTTAACTCCTACCCTTGAACCTTAACTCCACATTACCAAATAGCCGACCTCTTTTTACCTATCTTGTTATCTTTCTTGGTCCCAACCCATTACTTGGATTGAGATGCACGCTTGGTTTGGTTAAGAAGGTGAATAGTATGTGAATGCTTGTAGCTTAATATACTATTTAAGTTGAACTCTTATTCTTGCATAATTAATGAGTGTTGATATGATCCTCACGAGCATCGGGATGGTGAGAAAAGCCTTGTTAGGAGAACGCCTAGAGATTTAAGGAAGAGTTTATGCAATGTGGCGAAGTAGGGAAGATGAATGGGCCTGCAGATAATGTGTGTGATGACACTTGTTGGTTTGAGTTGCTCATTTTGCTTTGTTCTTAGTTTTTCTTGTGTGTATTCTTTTGCCTGAGGACAAGTGATAAGAATGTGCAATCCCTCCATTTGTATAGAAATTGATAAACAAAACTTAAGAGTAATAACCATGATGTAGTTAGTGAGATTAGGCTAAAAATCAGGTTAGTAATTTGCAGTCTAGGTTTGATGCAGAAGAGCAGACGGTCATAGATGGAGAGCATTGTGGGCCACTAGATGCAGACTACTGCAGGAAGATTTCAGCAACACAGCTAAGACATACATGGACAACAAAAGACTTGTAAATGTTTCAGGATGTAAGATCAATCTTGTTGACAATGGCCAACACAGTAATGCAGAAAAGGATGCAGCAGTGTTTGTGTAAACGAGGTTGCAGCAGTGACTAGGTGCAGACGAGGTCTCAACAGTACTAGGTGTAGGCTAGGTTACAGTAGACTGAGTACAACAGAGCTGATTGCAAGGTTGGACAAGGATCAGAGGATTGATCAAATCAAAGATCTGAGGTATGGAGAATCTATACTAGGTTCAGAAAAGCTGAAGCAAGTCTATCAACATCAGTGATGAGGTCACTATGAGCAAATAGACAAGGCTGTCAAAATCTGAACAGCACAGTTACGGGTTCTCATCCCCTTAGTCTATAAAAGGGGATCAAAGGAGCTCAGAGAAAAAGGTTGGTGAACGATGATATTTTGATCATTCTTAGAAAGAAGAAAAATTAGAATTCATTGTGCAATCGTTCGAGTGAGCTGAAACGAAGAATCAGGAAGAAGGGAGTTCACTAGTTTGTTCTGAAAAACAAGAAGCTACAGCAGAGTCCAAAGAAGGATCTGTGCAAGGATCTAGGTTCTTAGCCTTTAGCAAGTTGTGAGCTCTGTAAAGGGGTTTTCTGGTATGCCATAAATAAGAAAGATAGTGAACTCACCCCTTAGCTTGACTACACTGGTCACCAAGGGAAGACTGGACTAAGCTCTCGTTGATCAATTGATAATGAGTGTCTGAACCAATATAAAATCCTGTGTTCTTACTTTTTGCTGCATTGCTTTGCATATTAGAACTGTTAGAAATAATTTGAAGAGTGTAAAGAGACAAGTTTTGAAAGCATATGTCTCTGCAGCAGACGCATCCTGTAGTATGCAAGAATAACTAGTGCATACGAGTTAAACACTCTATTGCCTTATATCGCAAAAGTTTTAAAACAAACAACCTATTCACCCACCCTCTAGGTTGTGTCTATGGGAATTACAACAAGCAAACATTTGGTTTAGGGAGTTTGATGTATGTCAAAGAACACACTATTTTACATTCTTACACCTACGTTTTGTTTCGTTTTTATGGTCTATTTAATCTAGTTAGTTTGGTTTGTTTTTTTTTTTTTAGAGCTTCGTACTGCCGAAACTTCTTTTTTTATCGTAGAACGTCGATAAAAGAGTGCTGATAATGACCATGATGATTGGAAGGTATTTTGAAGCTCTGGAATACGATGTATAACAATTTCGAAGTGTTCGAAGTGATTATTGGTGTAAAGTTGATGATTACAGATGTATTTTGGTAAAGCAAGGGTAAGAAGGTGACATCTGCATTCAAACATGACCATGTTCCTGGTTTGTTTGCTTCAAAGCACCGCCTGGCTTGGGCCGTGAGAGGGTGACATGGCCGTGTCAGCCTTAACAAGAAAAACTACAATCTCTCGAGGCACGGATCAATTTAGGCCGTGTCATCCAAGCACGGCCAAGTCATACTGTTCAAACTGATTATTTTGAATCAGAGATTTATGAGGGATTGCTTGTTATCCTTCTTCCCTATAAATACTACGTCTTCCACATCAGAAAAGGGGGACGAAAAGGAGAAGATTGATTTCATACGGAAAGGGAAAAAATGCACATTCAAACCCTAGAAACAGATCTGAGACGAAGACGATCGATCCGTATCTATCCACAACATCGGGATTGAGTCACGATCGTTGGGATCTTAATCAAAACTCTATTCTCGTTTGAGTTTTGGTTTATTCTCAATGTTTATAGACTTTTATTCTAGTTTCGCAATGGATCTTGGTTGTCTCTTCTTATTGTTTTATTTCTATCATGATCGCAGCGTAGATCTTTTGTGTGACAATGTATTGAAGATAATTCTCTGGGATTTCTGAGATTGAGCATGTTCTTCATATTTTCTTTTGACCTGGAATTATTTGATCATGAATGAATTGATCTTGTTCATAGTATTGATATGATATGATATAGTTTAGGCCATTCTATACATTGAAATATCAATCATTGCAATTATCATTCTCTTTTGATAATATATGCTAGCAAACTATAGGTTATGTTATTTTTTTTCTGTATAACCTAAGTATTCATGTATTGGTTCGTAACAATGAATTATTCTCTTCTATTCAATATTATGGTATGTTGAGTTATGGTATGATGCAACATTAATTGATCTAGGTTTATTCTCATCTTGTCTAGGTTAATGATTGTTAGTTAGTAGTTTATTCTCTTCTGGCTATCATATTTTAGATATAACATTAGTTAGGTTTCACCTAGCTATAATATACGTAAAAAAGGATCTAGGAAGAGAAAATCAACATCAATGAAGAAATCCCAGGAATAATCAAAATATATTGTTATACACCTTATTCTAAATTAAATAAATCAGATTGACTCGGCGTCTCTTACTCTCCGAAATAGGGAAAACAAAATGTAATAAATTCTCCTAAAAATAGAGAAAAATAACAACCAGATTTCATATGGCGTACGGCTCGTGCGTGCTTGATACGGCCCGTGCGTCACAACAGTAGTTCATGCTCAGAGAACTTTTGAAAACCATTGCACACGGCCTATGCCTTGAGTGCACGGCCCGTGACTGCTATCAAATATACCAACTTTGATTTTTATCTCGCAATGAAGTGCAAACACATTCCACAAACTTGTAAATCAACAGGAAACTTCAAAAAACAGCCTCAAACTTCTCACAATCAGCTCATCGTCAGAAAACACTTTCAATTCTTCAGTGTTGCAATGAAAACAAAAGATTTTGAAGTATCGACGCTCTAAATAACAAAAGGAACCGAAACCGTAGAAAATGACACTAAAACTAACACAAACAAACGATTTTGACAAAGAAAATGATGCGTGTTTCACACTCATCAGTGGGGCTTTTGGAAGGAGCTATTTAGGGCTATCATCACAAACGGTTGGAGAAGCTCTATCGTTGAGGGATAGTGTCGAAGCAGGTATCTCCTTATCCATCTGTAACGCCCCGACTTTCCATTACTTATTAATGATATGTATGACGTCACTGCCGTTGGGCCAAATGTCTCAGCTAAGAAAAAATTATACTTCCTGACTTAGTCACAAGAATTAAGCTAAGTTTACTTATACATCATTAGTTTAGACATTTTTTATGGACTCAATCATAATTCAGAATATCACCTTAGCAGCATGTTAGTCCCACAGATACAACGTAGAGGGGGGGGGGGGGGCGGGGTTGATTGGGTTGTTTTATAATTTTCAATATGATGCAGCGGAGTGTTCAATCAAAATACACAGATTATCTGTGCATACTACAGGAGGTGTCTGCTTCAGAGACTTGTGCTTTGAAAGGTTGTCTCTTGTGCTGTTTATTGATTTTTAACAATTTTAATATGCAAAATAAAGTAATGCAAGACAAGAACACAGGATTTTATACTGGTTCAGACATTCGTTATCAACTGACAAACGAGAGGTTAGTCCAGTCTTCCCTTGGTGACCTGTGTAGTCAATTCAAGAGGTGAGTTCACTATCTTCTTGTTTTGACTTACAAGACAACCCCTTCACAAGTTTACAACTTGCCAAAGGTAAAGAACCTAGACCCTTGCACAGATCCTTCCTTGGACTCTGCTGCAACTTTGTTCTTCACAGCTGACTAGTGAACTCTTTTCTTCCTGTTTCTTTAATTCAGCACACTTGAACAGCTTTCATAATGAATTCGGATTTTTCGTATGTTCTTATACATTTTATTGTTCTTCATCACCGTTCTCTGAGCTCCTTTGATCCTCTTTTATAGGCTGAGGGAATTTGAACCTTTTACTGAACTGACAGCCTGTCTGTTAGCAACACATGTAACCCTTTCACTGATGTTGACAGATAAACTTTATTCTGATCCTAATACAGTTTCTTCATGCCTCAAATCTTCGATTTGATCAATCCTTTGATCCTTGTCCAACCTTAGCAACCATCTCTGCTGCACTCAGTCTGCTACAACTTAGTATGTACTCAGTACCGTTGAGACCTTGTCTGCACCTGATCACTATTGTAACCTCGTCTGCACTCAGCACTGCTACAACACTTTTTCTGCATTGCTGTGTTGACCCTTATCAACAGGATTGATCCTAGATCGTGAAGCATTTACAGGTTTTTTACTATTTATGTATGTCTTAGCTGCCTTATTGAAATTTTCTATAGTGGTCTGCATCTGGTGGCCACACAATGCTCTCCATTTGTGATCGTCTGCTCTTCAGCATCCAACCTAGATTGCAGATAACTAACCTAATTTTCAGTCTAAGTATATTAACTACATTATGGTTAATACCTCTAAGTTTTATTCATCAATTTTTATACGAGTGAAGGGATTGCACATTCCTATCAGGACGGAATTTACATCTCTTTCTAAGATCAGAATACCTTTCACACATAAGGTACATCTAGCATCAAATCTTAGGTCGCATTTCTCCTTCAAGTCTTGCTCCTACAACAAAGAGAAGAAGAAAGACACAGAAAAACAGTAACCGTGAGCTATAAAAGCTCAATAATGTGTCGGTCCCCTTACCAAGGGTTATACAAGAGAAGAAGGTAAGAAAACAAAAGGGGAATGATCACTTGGATCCTTTGTTCCAGCACTCTCAAATGATCATGCCAATCTGGCATTCATAATTATCATCACAAGCATACCAGTGATTCACAATAGTTACATAAGCACACTTAGCACCACATAACAACGCTCGAAACCACCCGTCCATCGACACTCCAGACATTATCAACGTCATTTTCTACCGTCATACCCTTTATAGTATGGCAGTCAAGACCTCCATATCAATCAAATTGAGACAATGACACTGTGACACGACAGGTCCCCAATCCAAGTCTCACGCACTGCTGCACACAACAGTTCACTCAAAACTTTGTTATACTTATCATTATATCAATCACACAAAGATGACAGACAATAGATACCCTCAATGTTATAATTATGCCCTTGGCGAGACTGATTTAATTTCATAAGTAAGCTCTCTTCAGCTTTAACAAAAGGGACATCCGCGAAAGGGGATCAACCAAACCGGAGCCCAGGGTCTCCTGTAGTGAGATACCCTCATACCAAAACGACCTCACAAGGTCGATGAAAAAATGTCATCACCAAGTCATTGTATAGCACATGCTACAGACATAACGCTTTTTGTGTTTTATACCACGGAGTCATCCTACCAATTATGAATTTCGACTTCTTTCACTCACTCATCCTATTTATACCAGTGATGCGTGCTATCATTTACACATCAAATTAATATTTAAGAGCACCCACTTCACTCTATAAATATAAAATTAAATATAGTAGTGGAAGTAGGGGTCGATC
>JAOVYX010019392.1:0-18579 GCA_035668315.1 Drosera spatulata | reverse complement strand
CATTAAAAGTTAAAAGCTAAGGAACGTAGTGAGTTAAGCAAATACTCAATACAAACATACCATTTTAATCATCACATTAAAGGTTAATGAATGTCAATGATTGATCTAATTCCTAAACAAATCAACCATAATCCCTATCTTTCTCAATATCTATCATGTCCTCATACCTTTTCAGATAATGGCTAAGGAGAGAGGCTTTTGCTTTCATCCTCAATGTAAGATGGCTAGATTCTCCCAGCTCTGTTTTACAAACGATCTGATAATTTTCAATAAGGCAAACGCCGAAACAGTGACGTTGGTTAAAGGTGTACTTGAGCATTTTGCAGATATCAGCATCTTGAAAATGAATGAGATTAAAAACTCTATTTTTCTTGAAAGAGTTACTGAGGGAGTCCAGTTGGAGTTGACATCACTTCTTCAATGCCATGCTGGGCTTTTTCCGGTTAAATACTTGGGTATTCTCTTTTCTCCTTGCACACTGGTATCGGTCCATTGTAAAGCCTTGGTTGACAAAGTTTTGGCACATATCTCTTCTTAGGAATCTCGTTTGCTTTCCTATGCAAGTCGTCTATAGTTGGTAATCGCTATTCTCTACTCTATTCAAACATATCGGTGTCCAGTGTTTGTTCTTTCCAAGACGGTATTGCAGGAGAATGAGAGAAAGTGTCGTTTATTCCTACGGTCTGGTGCCGCTACTAATGCTAAGAAGGCCCTTATGGCTTGGCATGATGTTTGTTATCCTAAGAGTAAAGGTGGACCGGGGATAAGGAGGCTTGAGGAGTGGAATAAGACTATTTTTAAGCATATTTGGACCTTGGAGGTGAAGAAGGATAAGGTATGGGAGAAATGGGTGCATGTTTTTCATTTAAGATGACTTGTATAAGAGATATCCAGCCTAATCCCTCTAGTTCGTGGGTAAGGAACTCATTGTTGAGGGTGAGGGATATTTTCTTGCCTTATGTTAAACCTTCTAAGGATGTTATACAATGGATGGGAACGAAGCATGGGCAGTATACTGCTACATCTAGGTATGAAGCACTCATCCATGGTGGTTTTACAGTCTCATATATATGGAAGAACATATGGGGTAAGGGGTAAGGCCTCGATACAGCTTTATCTTGTGGCTTACTTGTAAGGATCAACTATACACCAGAGCTTGACTCTATGAGTTTCGAGTCATTACTGATGATCGATGTGTGTTGTGTTTGATAGGACTTAGAATTTGATTCACTACCCCTAATTTTGTATTTAATATATGCTTGGTTGAATTTAGAATTACTTTTGTTGCGTCTGATAGATGAAAAAAAAAATTACCCAAAGATATCACTTAGCAATAAAAACTTTCCCATAAGTACCCCACCCTTTCTTTCCGTGGAAGTACCAGTCTTTTTTTCAAAAATCAAATCTAAATTGAATCTCTGTTTTTCGGAATCAATTAAATTAAATCTCTATTTTTATCTATTTTTAAGATTACAAAATTATTCGTTCCCTTTATTTGATATATCAATCTTTTGTTTTGATCTAAATCCCACTCTTCCCCTCACCCGAACCCCATCTCCTACAGCGCCGCCACCACAATCACCACCACCCATAATTTCCCCACCTCAATCATCGTTGTTGTCGTCATCATGGTCTGTTCATCGTCATCGTCAGTTCGTCGCTTCGTGATCGTCGTTAGTTCGTCGTCATGAGTTCATCGTCAGTTTGTCATCGTCATCGTCAGTTCGTCGTTGTCGTCATCTCATTGATGCATTTAAAAATAATGAATTTTTGAAAATTGAATTTAGGATGTAATGGTTGTATTTGTGGAAAGTCATCTTATAATTGAATACGGGTTACTTGATTGGAATGAAATTATAGTAAGATATTTTTTAATAATTAAAGCTCTATAGGGGTACCTATCAACAATATTCTCTAGATGAAAAGTATTTAGAACGGAAGGAAACAATTTTTAAACCAAGTCCAAACAAAAATCAAAACTGAAATTGACTTTGAATCGAAATCGTTTGGAACTAACTATACTAGAAGCGGAAGTGAAACCGATCCAAGAGGTTTCGGGTTCGACTTGTCCTTCTAATAAAGGAGTTTCGATTTCGATTCCTGTTTTGGTTTTGATTCCTAAACCATGGCATTTTACATCTACATCAAAGTACTCACGTATAAACATATTTGCAAAAATAATATAGTACTCCCTCCGTCTCAATAAGGTTGAGATGTTGCACAGTAATCACACTATTCATTAAGTATTTCAAAATAATATTTTGATATTATGTTGGCCTAGAGTTATAGTAGGTAAGTTGAATTATCTTTGACGTTTTAAGATATATTTGAAAAAAAAATATTATTTGATCGTAATGCGGACGATTCGCAGCTCAAAATTTTTTGTTTCCTACGTGTACATCTGACACAACTAATTTGGGATGGAGGGAGTATAATAAGAATACATATGTTCCACGGTATGATAGAACAAAATAGAAATAGATAACACTAAATTAACCTGATTAAATTTGAAATTGAAATATTATTAATTTATTTATTATTTTAGAAACACCAAAATAACCCAATTGAAACCATATAGAATATTTGATAAATTGATCAAAGAAATTTTATTGACAAATATTTATTTTAGACATTAAGTGATGTTTTTATGCATTGCTTATATATTATTACATATCCACATTTTTCATTTTATCGATGATGATCTTTTTTTTCATTTTAATTATATTAGAATAGTGATGTAATCCCGTATTTTGGTTCATTTGCTATTTGAAAATTTTGTGTATTTTTGTAGATAAAATATACATATAATTGGTTAAATAAGATCTTAGATTAGATTAGATATATAATATTTATTTAAAATGTGAGATTTAAATATTTTATTCTAATTTAAATAAGTTGAAGTTATTTAGAAGTTTGAATCTTGCGGTATTTCCATTTACAACTTTTTTTACTGCATATATAAAAATTTGTATAATTAAGAATATAGAAGATAATAGATTATTTTATTTTATTTTTTGAATTTAGATCTCTGTTAAATTTGGATTTTTATTATTATATTTTTGCTTAATCGATTTTGATTTTTAATTTTTTTTAAAAAAAAACTTACCTAGAAGTACCGTGTGGGGAAATTAATTACAAGGAGATACCTTGCCCTTTTTATTTTCTCATCCAATATCCCATTTTTAAAATGAAAATCTTTTCTTTCTAAATATATCTTCCATTCACAAATTAAAAGTACAACCCTAATTCCATACCATATTCAATTACAATTGTCCCCATCCGTCACCGCCTCCCACCTCCGCTTCATCTTCCCTCAAATCCCTAGCACTATGACCTCTCAATCATCTACGATTCACCACAAACAATAACATCACAGATCAAATCACAACTCACGATCACAAATTCGAATTTGTAAACGCTGGTTTTATCTCCTCGGTGAATGAGGAGACGATCGGGGATGGATGAGGGGAAGTGTGAGCGGCGATTGTCGATGAGAAGTAGGAGCGAAGATTAGGTTTGCAATTGAAAGGGGGAGATTCGAGGTGATGCGATGGATTTTGAGGCGACAACGACAATGACGAAGAAGGCAGCGGCAACAACTGATAAGGCGGCGGAGGAGGAGAAGGGGATGGGGCAGCGCGAAGTCGTCATAGGAGATGGAAAGTGCTAAAAAGGTGGGACATACTAATCATGGGGGTTGGGCGTTGTCGGGTGGTCAACTTTAACGACGTACTGATGGTGTTGGGCATTGTCAGGGTAATCAAGCGTACTAATATTTTGGTGACGTATTGATGGTGTTGGGCGTTGTCGGGTGGTCAGGCTTAGTGATAGGGATGAAAATAAGGTGGGGTATGTTTTTTGTAAATAAAATTTCATAGGGATACCTATAAGAAATTCACTTTTTTCTTTTTCTCTTTACGTTGGAAGTTTTGTTTTGCGTGGAGAAGATTTTATAATTTTAAATTTTTTAAAATATTTTTCTTTTGATTTTTCATTATGATAGAATCATGGTTGTTAGATTGAGATATATATTAGATATTAGATTTAGTGAAATTGAGAATTCGTTTAAAAAAATGGATAGGGTTTTCTTCGGTCACGCCCGTGGAAAATTCAGAATATGTTGGCGTGGCCAACATAGGGTTTAAAAAAAGCTTCCATTCTTACACTCCATTAAGAACGAAACAATTTAAGAAGCAAAGTAAAGCCAAGAAAATCAGGATTGAAAAGAAAATTATGAAGAAAGTGTGTTTTGTGAACAATGCAGATGGAACATTGCAGATGTGGATTCCAAAGTCCAGGTTTATGCAACCAACAATCAACTCTAATGATTAAGCTCATTTGAGTCGAGGTAACGACCTTAAATAAAGCCTTCTGGGAGACAACGCATGATTTCTCGTTTCTCGTAATCGAATAATTAGTGTTTTCAATAAATCCAACAGAATCGATCCAACAACTTTGTTTTCACTCTTTCAAGTCATGATAGCACTTTTATGGGTTTAAACTAAGCTTTTCGAAGGATTTTAAGTGAAAAAGTTCAAAAATGTAAAATTCAGAAAATTACACTTTCACGTAGGTCCTGCATTTTGAGCGTGAAATGGGTAAAAGTGGTCCCCTTGCCCAACCTGGGTGATTTTGGAAAACCACTTTCACGGGCAAGCTGGCCGTCTTTATTAAAACTTATTTTATCCATCTTTTCTCAAATCTAAAGTCACAAACCCTAATTTTCTCTAAAATCACGTTAAAACTCTCGACAAAACTCAAAAAACTCAAAGGTAATCATTGTTTTGTCTCGAATTATGGCATCTAAACATCGATTAAACATCAAACGTTATCAATCCCTCTCTTAAATCTCTTTCCTTCATCATTGTTTTCATATGTGATCAAGAGAATTTGATTATCTAGATGTTAAAAAGGAAAATTGATCTTTTTGATGTATCACATAAGTGTTATGGATGATTAGATGTTAGATGGGTAATGATGATTCGATGATTTGCTAGGGTTTTCCTGATCAATCTCATGCCAACTTGTGAACTTCTTTAAATCATTTGTTCAGTTTGATTGGTAGGTTATGTTTATGAAAGATATATGTGATAGGAATATGCAATCCCTCCGTTTGTATAAAAATTGATAAACAAACTACAACAGAGGAGGTAGTAGTTGCAATAGAGCAGACTACTAAGACTAAGGAGCAGACTACCTCAGTGTCTACAGCAGAGGTAGAGGATCTCACTGCCAAAACGCCTGCGGACAAGGCAGAGTTGCAAACTGCCCTGTCCTCTACAGTTGAGGACATTGAAGAAGAGGAGCAGACTACTCCAGGCATTACAGAAGCTGTAGAAGAGCAGACGGGCGTTGTACCTGTAGACGAGCAACTCATTCAACCTTCACTAACACAATTAATGCAAGACATGGAGGAACTATAAGTCCAGATACCTGATGAGACACCAGAAGTCTTTGCAGAAGAGCGAAAGATGCCAGAGGTTGAAGAGAAGACTGTAGAAGAGAGCTCATCGAAGGAAATGACCCTTTCAACACTCACAAGACATCTGCTAGAGGACACTCCCTCAGTTTATGAAGCAACAAGTCAACAAAGGGAAGTCTCACCAATCCAAATTCAATTCTCTCCACAATCATCATTTGAATTATAGCAAATAACTGAAGACCCCTCTTCAGTTGGTTTCCCCCAAGGCCTGCTATATGGAGCAACCTCCAACGTCCCCATGACTCCTCAAACAGCCATTAGGAGTCTTAGAATGGAAATGGAAGAAGCCAAGCTGCCACAGCACATGGAGACTACAATGTCAATAAGAACCAGGTCTGCATACAGCATGAAGCAGACTGGAAGAACACCAGAAGCCTCCCCATCCAGCATTGATGAGAGGCTGCATCAACTGGATCAGAATCCCTACGAAGTCAAAAAATGGACCAGGGATGCTCTGTATGACTTCGTCGAAGTACTCCATCCTCTTACAGACGACCTTACAACAGAGAGGAATAGGATGGAGGAAAACTTTGATGCTTTCTATGAATTGCTGCAAGGCCTCTCAAAGTCATTGAACACACAACCTCAAACTACAACCGATTGCATAAGGAATAGGCTATCAGATTCAGAATACTGCAGAGAACCATTCAAGAGACGCAGAGTCAACTGCAGACACACATCCTCAACAACAACAAGCGACTTAGCATCTTGGAGTCCAAGGTTGTTGCAACCATGAAAAGATCCACTGCTGTATAGAATTGCATGGCCTCAGAGCCAAAGGCCTTAAAGGAAGTTGTCAAGGAACTCTCCCACAATCTAAATGCAAACAAAAAGGGGGAGAGAACTACAGAGCAATCCACTGCAAAGGAGACTACCGAAAAGAGGGGTGGATCAAGGTCTCATGGGGAGATACAACCACCTAGGCATGTAGTAGAAGGAGCATCTGCAGCAGAGAAAACAAGAACTGCAGCAGAGGGACCAAGCATCAGAAGTGTAGCAAAACACCACAGGAGTTCCTCTGAGCAGCAGAGGAGAAGGAAACCAAAGAACAAACGACCAAAGATTTTGTAACAGGATTATCCTTCCAAGAGAGGATGGAGGGATTAATCCTTAGGAAAATATAAGTCCTCTAATGTTTGTAACAATTTTTTGGTGTTAGAATTTCTGAGGAGTTTTGTTTGCATCAATTTAGGGGCAGATGATAGGAATGTGCAATCCCTTCGTTTGTACAGAAATTGATGAACAAAACATAAGAAGAAATTATGTATATAATAGATGCTTAGGCTGCAATAGTTAGCTATGTAGTTGCAGACTAGGGGCCAGAGATCGTGCAGCAGAGGCACGCAAACAAGGGCTATGCAGACTACAGGGGGCTATAAAATTACATGCCAAAGATCAGATGCATACGCCAACAAAGATGTCTCAGAGTTCTCATGACCTAGGACCATTCCATTGTTCAAGGCCAGTTCCAGCAGTAAAGTGAAGTAAGCCATATCGCAGTGCAAATATGCAAGCTGAATTGCAGAAGACTGAGTGCAGTGCTGGGTGCAGACGAGAGTATACTAACAGGCTGAGCAGATGAGGTCTGGAAGCTGTTGAGTGGGAGCTAAGTTGTAACAGACTGGCTACAGTACTTGGTACAAGTGAAGTTACAGAAAGGCTGGATATAAAGAATGTACAGCAGAGCTCATGCAGCAGAGGCTGCAGTAGAGACTGGGGGCAGAGGGCTGCAGTAGAGGCTGTGCAACAAAGACGTGCAGTAGACCTGGTGCATGAGTCTGGGTGTAGTATAAGTTGTGTTGGAATGGAAAGAAACAAGGAAGAGGTCAAAAACGAGAAACTGAGGTAATAGTGATGTGTACAGGATCATAAAAGATGAAGCCAAGTCAGTCTACTGCAGTCGAGGACAAGGCTGTCACTATCAGATCGTACAGTCACGGGTTCTGATTCCCTGAGCCTATAAAAGGGAAGACACAGTGCACATGAGTGAAGTTGATGAGTCTAAGAAAATCCTTAGAGACTCGCTATACACGATGTGAATTGAAGATACAGAATTTCTGAAGAAGGTTCACTAGTCTGCAAGTGAAGAATATCAGGTGCAGCAGAGCACTGCAAGACCTAGGTTCTTCATCCTTTAGCAAGAAGAGTCTTGTTGCCAAGGGGTTTTCTTGTAAGCCACAAACAAGAAGATAGTAAACCTCCTCTTGGCTTGGCTACACTGGTCACCAAGGGAAGACTGGACTAAGCTCCTGTTACTTGTTGGTAACAGGTGTCTGAACCAGTATAAATCCTATGTCATTTATATTTCTGCACTGTTCTTCATTTCTAAACTGTTAGCTAGATTTCAAAAGATCCAAAGAGACAAGCTTTTAAAAGCTAAAGTCTCAACTGCAGAACTTTCGCTCAATACAGCAGACTCAGGTAGTGCAGTCTGACCAATAGCTTTGTTGTGCTGCCTGGTAAAATTTTTGAGATAACCTATTCATCACCCCCCCCCCCCCCCCTCTAGATTATTTCAGGGACTTTCAATATGCTTTATTGTGTTATGTTTTCTTATTTTGTAGGTATAAATGGCCCCTACAAAGAAGCATACATACAATGAATGGGTTGTGTGTGAGATAAAGAATGACAATCCAACATCTAGACCTATTGATCAATTCCTTTCACCATCTGATAAACTGAATAAGCACAACATTATTTTTAAAGATACAAAACAAGAATAGAGGTATAATTATCTTCTCACCAGAGGTATTGTAAAAACCAGATACAGGGACTTAAATATTCTTCCAAACTAAAAAATTGATAACATGTCCTTAAACTTATTTACAACATGCAATGGAATATTTTAATATGTTAGGAAGATAGACTACTTATGAAGCTTTAATGCTTGAATTTTTAAGCTCTCTTGAAATTAGCATCATGACATGCTATGGACAACATATAGGTGTAATATGGTTTTCCTTGAAGGTAAAAAGTATAAATTTGATTTGAAATGGTTGATGAAGTATATCATTGTATGACTACTGAAGAAATAAGGAAAACTGATGAAATTACATTTGGTTTTAAAAAATTCTGGTTTAATAGTTTTTGACGAAAATGACTTTGATGTTAAACTTGCAAAAGCTTCTATGATTCACAATCCTATTTTATGATATCTTCAATGTTGTATGAGTAACGCTGTTAATTTTTGGAAGAACACAAAACAAGGGAACCTTAAGAAAAGATGAAATCATGTTTTATGGGCTTTGATGACTAAAATCAACCTAGATACCGCCCCTGACATGATGAGGCATTGGTATAAATCTTCTCTTAAAAAGAAAGGAAATAATAGCTTTTGGTGGTTTGTTAAGTCCTATAGCTCAAAAACTTGGTTATGAGTTTTTTGAAGATAAAATGGTTTGAGGCCCTAAATTGAGCACATTGGATGAAGCTTTTTAGTTTGAGCACGACAAAGGTTTCATTTTCAAATGACACTTATGGCATCATTTTCATTCAAATCCTGGTATGAAACTTGAAAAGCCTAGTAATATGATATCATTGATTTGTCCTTTGTTATGGAGAGATGCTTTCATGCATCTTGTGAATCCTCCCATGAGTAAGACAGGTAAAGCAAAGATGAAGAAGGAGTTCAAGGAAAAGAAGAGTGATGATTTTGATAAAGAAGATGATAATGTCCCTTATGAAGCTGAGCCAGTTTCGTGTGTTCTTGCCTGTAAGAGCAAGGCAGTTGAGAATGTACAGGTTGAAGTTCCGAAAAGTCCATTGAAATGTGCAAGATTTGAAGGCCCCATTATGAAAAAAAAAAAAAAAAGCCCCAGGAAAAGATTCTATCACCTTGTGCCATTACATTAGAGGATGTAATGCGTCGTATAGAGGATTTCAGCTTGGCACTCCATGAAATGTGAGATCAAAATAGCTTATTTGAAGACAAACTTAATTCCTTAGAGAAGTCCTTGGAATCCTTCGCAATTATGCTCTCTATTTATTATTTGTCCTTGTGCTTTAATTGTTTTATACATTAAGGACAGTGTAGACTTTAGCTTTTTTTTCTTTTTGAGTCTTAGTTAGTGTGTGTCGTTTTCAAGTCATAAAGGCATATAAGGGGAATCAAACTAAACATGGGACGTGAGGTGAACGGTTAGGATAGACCTTTATAATGCAAATAACTAGGTCGTGACTATGTTATATATATCCAAGTTGAAGCTGAGTAGTGTGTACATTTAAATCATATTTTTCCCATTCTTTGTCGTCATAATCATTAGATCTTCCTTTTACCGTCATTATTATCCCTTTTCTTTTCCTTTTAATTCTATTATACTTGTTCGAGATGACGCGTATATGATATACTTTGTATTGAGATGATGTTATTTATTTCTTATCATATGATTAACTCCACAAAAGAACCCTTTTCGAACCCTTTGTATATGAGAGTCAAAGATTGTTTTCGGGATTATGCGAGACACTAAATGTGTAACTGGTTGGTTATGCACATACGCATATGGTGCAGAGTTTTTGTTAAGTTTATATTGTACAAGTTTATTTTTTTAAAAAAAATTGTTCTTTAAAGAACCCAAAAGAATGGTGAAGTTTTGTGAGTCATGGTTTTTTTTTTTTTTTTTTGGATGTTTATTTTCAAAGCATAATGCTTTGAAGGGGACTAGGAACGATATATTTATTGCTTGATTCTATGTAGATTCCTACCTTCATTTATTACCAAGCTCCACGAGACCAAAGACCGGCCTCTTTCACCCTACTTTGTTTTTCTTTGCTTAATGGATTTTTATGCACACTGCTACTTAGGGAATGAATGGGTGTGTATAATATTTGTTCATGTAGGCTTGTTGTATTATTTACGTCAACACTTTTCATCTTCTATGATAATGAATGTTTGTCATGATCCTCACGATTATTATGGGTATGGTCAAAGATTCCTTGTGTAGGTAATGGTTTAGTGACATGATGATTGGTTCATACAAGAGCGTCGAAGAGGGAATGATGAACTAACTTGCAGAAAATGTGAATTGATTGATTTGTTGTTAAAGTTTGGCATGTCATATTGGTCTTGTTCCATCTTGTGTAGTTCTTGTGTACTTCTTTTTTAGTCTTTCTACTTAGGGACAAGTAAAAGTTTAGCTTGGGGGAATGTATTAAACACTTTTTTATGTATTTTTTCCATAGCTTTTACCTATTGTTTTCCCCTTATTTTGTGTCTTTTTAAGTTAGTTTTAGTATGTTTTGTATTTTTCGTATGTTTTCTACTGTTTTCTTTGTTTTTATTAGTAGGAAAAGAGTTTGAAGCTCATTTTGGATTAAGCTCAAGTCAAATGGGGTGACGACATTTAAATACATGTGAGTTAAGACAATTTGGAGCATATGTAACGTTTTCTACTGATTTGAAGTTGGAGAAGTACAGATAAGAGGATAAGGAAAAGTTTGAATCAAGATTTTGATGTTTGAAAAGTGTCCTTTTCATAGCCTGGCAGCCCGTGAAATTTTTCACGGTCGTGAAACGGTGAAATCCACTCGACAAAAACACGTTTCTATTGAGAGTTTTATGGGTGTCAAAGATGTGTATTTTTCTTATAAGTTCTCTATATTCCTTTATTTCCAGAGAGCTTTAGATCAATTTTAGGTAGAAAATTCTATTTTACATTGTCTTTTCACTTTTCGGTAATTAGCTCTAGGTTAGATTAGCTCGTTTGATGGTCATTGTTCGTTGTTTGATAACCATACTTCCATTTCTAGAGACGTATCTGTTCCTGTAGAATCGTTCTTATCATTTCTTTCTATTATCTTGTTTAATTCAAGTTTATTTATCATGATTTATGTTATTCATTCTTTGTCTATGTTATTCAACTAGTTAGATATTTATAGTGAGTAATTTTCCGATTATGACGTGTGAATGGATCCATGACTACGATGCATGAGTACTATAAGAAATGTGTTGTTTAGTGACGGCAAAAAGTCGTCGGAAAAATACTTTTTCTGTCAAAAAACTGTGTTTCAATCGGATTTGCGACGGAAAAGAAACCGTCGGGAAATACCCTGTTGGAAATCTAGATTTCTGACGTAAAGCAGGATGCCGTCACAAATTTCCGATGACATGGTCATATTCGTCACAAATACTTTCTGACGGCTACATGTTTCCGTTGGAAACTTTTGTGACGGAATATCCTAGCCATCAGAAATTTACGATGGAATCCGTCGGAAGTTTGTGACGGAAACCTTTTCAGTCAGAAAACTTGTTTCATTCACTTAAAAATTATTTGCGATGGATTTGCTTTGCCATTGGAAATCTGAAAAAAAGAAAAGAAAAAAAAAAAAAAAGAAATTCAATACAGAACTTGATTTTAGGCTCCCAACCTGTTTTACATACAACCAACCTCATATTGTCGCAAGACATTATATATTCAATTATGTCTAATATACATTATCCTAAACACGGACATTTGTCAAACACCACATAGTCCGCATTTTTAAAATGTCAAGGAAATGTATATAATCCTTACATAAGTTTCAATATCAACAAAGAGGACCACAAGACTGCGGTGGCCGAGGAGGAGGAGTAAAGCCAAGACGCGAGAACAAATCCTTACAGTTCTCCTGCTACGAGAGACGAGTAATGAAATGAGGCATTTGTTGGCATTGAGTGCTTTGCTCCTTCAAAATAGCCATTTCTGATCGTGTTTCGATAAGGAGACGCTTTCTCTGCTCCAACTCCGCTCTACGGTGGCATTGTTATTCATCGAAAAAGCAAATCGTGGTTTCTCGTAATATGTGCTCACCTATACGTTTCAACAATAACAAATATTGAAATTAATAAGTCTTAAAAATAAATAATTGAACAAATTGAAAGCTGTATTTAAAAACTTACATTTGAACCCAATCCATATATAGTCCCCTTTCTCCACCCAACAATATCAAGATAACTCTGATTCTGCACATCTAAGGGCATAGCATTCGCGTCTTGAATCCTGTGCTCCTCCATATATTCTCTTAGCCTAACAGCATAACTCTCTTGCAAACCAAGATCAACAAATGTTTTGACATTTATAAATCTAAACCACAAAAACATTGAATTAAAATACTTACCGATACTTTCCTAACCCTCTCTTTAACAAATGAAGACCCCTCGTCTGAAACATCAACTTTCTTCTTCATACGAGATCGAGTAAACACATAGGGTGCTGAAGGCTCACGATCAAGCTTTGCAATGTTAAAAAAAATTGATAAATAATGAGAAATAAAATTAGTAACTTATGGAAAAAAAATGAAACTACTAAAACTACATTATATTAAAAAATTTATCATCTCAAACTTCAACTCAATTTTCGAGATGGATCCTTATCAGTGAAGGTTAGGTCTCTTATTTCTATTTTCCCTGTTTCTTCATGACTTTTCTTGGAAATCAGGATGGTTGCGTTTAACAAGCAGCTGGATTCAAATTTCCATATTGCACCATGGAACTGCACGACTCAAAGGTATCAGAGAGAGATCATGCACGAGGCGTGGTAGCCGGTTAGTGATGTATTGCTCCCACTCTCGCCTCAATGCAGCCGCGTGAGATAAGTCCCATCTATAAGTATACTACAAATGTCATATATTTTATGTTAGTATATTTAGGAGTATAATAGTAAAGTACAAAATGAATAAAAAAAATTATACCTTAAAATCGCCCCACCATCAATCAATGGTGTGCAGCGGCACCTCCTTAAATGACATATATGATCCATCAAATTAGGGTCTGATATGATTTCCAATAGATCTGGATATTTGTGAACGATAGATCCTGCAATAAGTAAGAGACATGTAAGATAAAAAAAACCTATTAGTGCGGAAAAATATAAAGTTAATGAAATGAATTAAAATAGATATGTGAACTATATACTATAAACCACTAAGCGACAAAACAAACTGTGCATAAGGATTTTCTGTCTCATCTGGATATACTGGGACAGATGCATCACCATGAGATGGAACAGAACCTCCCATCGTGTCATCCAGAAACCTGACAACATCAGCATCATCATCAAAATGATCATCATCATCATCATGTATCTCATCAGTATCTCGCCATCGTGATGACAAATGAGAAAAGTGACTAGCTCGACCCCCTAGGACAGAACGCCTATCCCTAATGCTCTCTCTATCCCTGTGCATCGACGATCGCCCAACTTATGGTCACTCGTATCTCTCATAACACACTTACCCTTACCTCTCTACAAGGACATCTGTATGATATGGGCTTAATGCTTGATTTAAATAGTGACGAATGTGATATTGAATGAATTATTAAAGTTGTGAATTGAGTAGATTAATCACCTATTTTTGTTCATAGTTTCGATTGGGCATTAAATCATAACTCTTTAAGGTTAATTTGAAGCAAATCTGATTTAGGTTAACGTATTGAACTCTTTTGATGCCTAACCTAGATTGGTATATCACATTGTTATAGTATTGAACTCTTTTGATGTTATATGAGGTATGACTAGATCTATATTTCATGTGAGTAAATTAGATTTCTTACTTAGTTTCCTATTTATTCATGTGAGGTTTTTAATAGTCTTATTGGACCTTTTTATGTCATGTGTGTGTTATTATTTCATAATAATCACAAGCTCACACTATGCCTTGAATCGTGATTAAGTCAATGATTGCATAAAAGTTATGGTTCGAAAATCTATACGAGATTGAAGACTATTGCGGATGAACCTGTCAACATCACTGAGGATTTGTACGGGGGACAAACAGATAGTTGTCAACATCATATCATACAATCACGGGTTCTAATCCTCTGAGGCCTATGAAAGAGGGTTGTTTCCACTCTGAGAATATTGACGATGATTATGAGATTCATTTACAAGCTGAAAATACTCTCAAAGTGAATGTGCAATCGTTCTCAAGAGCTCGATTGAAGATTCCAAGAA
The DNA here is from genome assembly GCA_035668315.1 of Drosera spatulata. NCBI lineage: Eukaryota > Viridiplantae > Streptophyta > Magnoliopsida > Caryophyllales > Droseraceae > Drosera > Drosera spatulata. Next base: position 4,170 of record JAOVYX010019392.1, on the reverse strand, counting down.
AGGAGTTCAATGGTATGTCTCAAGAACACAAAGTTGCAGCAGCGTCGTTGTTTGATCTATGTAAAGTTATAGGTTCTTGTCTTATCAAGTTATAGACTTGTAAGGGTTTCTTTGTAAGCCAAAAATAAAAAGATAGTGAAATCACCTCTTGGTTTGATTACACTGATCAATAACAAAAGACTGGAGTTGATCATTTGACAATGATTGTCTGAACCAGTATAAATCATTATGTTTATTATTGCTTTTCATTTCATATTGTATAATTGCTAGAATATAACTTGGGCACATAGAGACAAATTTCAAAGGACTCAAGTCTGGAATGTAGACTACTTTTGCAAGTATGCAGTAGACGTAATGCACAGTAATCAAGACAAGGTTGCACTAAGTTTTGTAAAAAAAAATTTAAAAAGCCAATTCACCTCCTCTCTAGGTTATTTATTGTAACTCTGAGAATTACAATAACTATATATATACTCCCTCCATCGTAATATAAATGCAATACTTTGATTGTGTGCACATGTTAATGTGAGCTTTGACTCGCGTTGTAATACGATCAAATATAATTTTTCGTAACATTATTATGAAACACTAATGATAGTTTAAGTTATGTACTACAAATCGAACTAAGATCGTAATTTTATCTCATTTTTAAAACTAAAAACGGAACTTTGTAAAGTACATGTTGATTAAAAATCAAAATATTACATGTAAATTGTAACGGAGGGAGTAATAAATTATGCGGGTAATGATTGAAAAATAATTACTCTTTTTTCTAATGATTATCCGCATAATTAAAAAATAATGATTACTATAAGGAGTTAGACTTATAGTGTTTTGAATGAGTGTACTAATTTTTAATCTATCTGCTCTCCACTGGAACAATGAAACTCTCTTTCATCTGCATCTCATACTATAAGCAACTTTGACATGAGGGGGTTCGTGGGGATAAAACCTGTCTTGTGTCATAAGATAAACAAAAAATTATTTTTACAGTAAATTTATTGAATAGCCCAGATAATATTTTAACTTATATATTTTTCGGTGATGTTATGAAAAACATTTTGTGATTTCATTTAGAAGTCTAATGAAACTCCTTAGAAATGTGTTCAATGGTGACTATTGTAGCAAATACTGCTTGTATCATTGGAAAAAATTAATTAATCTCATTTTAGACTAAAACTCATTTCTTAGGGCGTGCTTGGTTCTGATTCAGTTTTTGATTTTTTGTTTTCGTTTTACTGATTAATGAAGTAAATTTCTTTAGTAATGATTTCTGTTTTCCAATCGAATGAAAACAAAAACCGAAAACAAAAACAATGAAAATGGTTTTCCATACAACATTCAAGATTGGTTTTTATTGAAAACTCTTTTATTTTATAGTGTGATTTTGATTTTGATTGTTGATTTATTATTTTTATTACTCTCTCCGTTCCATTCAAATTGTAACACTTTTCTTTTTGGATTGTCCCATTCAAATTACAACATTTCCTTATTTATCAACTTTTTTCATACAAAAATATCAAGCTATCCTTATTTTATATCACATCAACCCACCCCTCATCATTTCTCTTTCTTTTTTTCCTCACTCATTTATCTCATACACTTATAAGGACAAACTTATCATTTCTTATTAATTAGAGATAATTATCAAGAAGACCACTTTTTGGTTTTCTTTTTTCTACGAGACAACCATATTTTTGAATATTACGTAGAGGACTACTAAAATAAATTATTCCAAAAGTATCCTCTCCTGACTCTATAAATGTAAACAAACAAACCCTACGTTTCATACCATTACATCCATCACGTCGTACACATTCAATTTTCAAACCACCTCCACCACGATCTTCTCCCTAAACCATGAACACCACCGCCTCCGCCTGCGCCTCCTCGTCCCCTCCGCCTCTGTCCTTCTTCGCCTCGTCACCGAATCCCCCACCACCACTGTTGCTTTCTCTGTCGACGCCGCCAACCATCGGACACCTCCGACAACGACGTGGGACAATCCCCGACGAGACTCGATCTCGATTGGCTTTGATTTCCTCAGACGAAGCCGCGAACATCACAACTGGTTTGGGATTTGGGATCCTGTGTGTGCCTAGATTGTTTGATGTGGTGTTTTGGTTCTGGTTGTTGTGGACAGGGTTTTGCTTGTTGTGGTGTGATTGAAGATCTACGACGGAGGTTGGTCGCCAACTTAATTTTTTCCGACATACAATCAATTTCTACTGGCATACATCATTTTTTTTCCTGGGCGTACAACTAAGTTTCTATTGACATACATCAATCTTTTTTTCAGCGTACAACTAATTTTCTTATGGATTGCAATGATGTGCCGATGACGATAATGACGCTTATCTCAAGAAACTAGGGTTTTGAAAAATATATTTGTCATAGTGTTTGTTTTTTTTGAAATATATCAAATCAGGATCTTTGATTTATTTTTGTTTCTTTTTGTAAGTGTAAGGGACAAATTTGGTATAAATTATATGATGATTCAAAAAGTGACCTTCCATATAAATTTAAAAATATGGTTGCCCTGTGAGAAAAAAAAAATCTAAAGCGTGACCCTATACATAATTCTCCTTATTAATTAAACACACATATAAATTATCCTATCCTTTTAAACCGTTATAATTTGAATGAGACAAAGGGTGTATATATTTTGATTTTTTTAGTTTTAAACAGAATTAACCAATTATTCTTAAAAATAAAATAGAAAATGAATGAGTTGCATTGAGCATTTTTTTTTTTCTCGTAAAAGCTAGGAAAATGGAAAAGAGGCCAGAGTAAAAAGAGAATCAAAACATTGAAAAGGCTGACACATATTTCAACTTTACTTTCTCCTACATCAAGTTTGTTCTTTCTCACCCTCTTACCACTAATACCCACCCCCACACGTCCACAAAAAAGCAGCAACCTCTTCCATCTTTTTCTCACTCTTCACTCTCTCCTCCTTTCCACTTTCCCATCTCTCCAATTCTCTCTTTCTTTCTCCTTTGCTCTTCATCTCTCGAGTGTCATTTTCTCACATATACTTCAAACAAAAGAAAAAGAAACAAATAACCATTCACTTCATTCCCTTCTTTTCTTTCTCTCTCAAAACTCTCACATCTTCTTCTTCTCTGTACCAACTACTCCCCCAAAATCCCACACCAAAAAGGCAAAACAAAAATATATGATAATAGAGATCAAAGCAAATTCCTAGCTTTCTTGCTCGTGGTTCTTTGTTACCTGCTGCTTGGCACACTTGCCTGATCTGAGATCACAAGGTTTGAAGAGAGGAGATTCGTGGTATCGAGCCACTTGATATATGGAATTGTTTCCAGCACACCCGGATTTGTCTCTCCAAATCAGCCTCCCAAGCGCTAGCAAACCCACATCAAAAATCTCGCCACAAAAATCAAGAGAAGAAGCTGCACCCTCAGTAGGAGGTGGTGATCAGATGGCAGTGACAACCGCAGAAAACGAGGAGGAGGAGGAGGAAGAGGAGGTTGTGGTCGATCTGGGGTTCTGGAAACGAGCCCTCGACGCCAGAACCGCCTCCGGTTGCACCTCTACCATCTCAGCCACCACGACCCATACCCACATGAATCCTTCGGACCGGATGGGGTTCGGGCTTTCCTTGTCGAATCAGAGTCGACTATTTCACATCCCGAGCACCGGATACAGTTTTCGAAACGAAAATGACAATGGCAACATGGGCAGGACCAGTAAAGGCGTAGCCGGAGCCTTGTCCGGCGAGTTTCAGCCACAACAACACCATCATCATCATCGGACAGCGCACTTTGGACACCAGCATCCGCAGCAACAGCAGCAGCAGCATCAAGGACTGCTGAGCCCCGAGCTGCGGCATCTGAGACCCATCAGAGGGATCCCAGTATACCAAAACCCTCCACCAACAATAACATCATCTTTCCCGTTCTCGCCCCACCTGCCGATGCTGGATCATCAGCACGGGCAGTCCCCGCTGCTGCCCGGTAACATCAGTCTCCTTCCCAGCACGAGCAACGCGGGGATGAATAATCATCCCATGTATCATCAATCGGCACCTAGTCATCAACTCCACCACCATCAGGGATTAATGCGGTCGAGGTTTCTGTCGAGGTTTCCGGCCAAACGGAGCATGAGGGCGCCCAGGATGCGGTGGACTTCGACTCTACATGCCCG